>QRFB01001294.1:47376-69057 GCA_008931105.1 Oenanthe javanica | reverse complement strand
AATTTAAATTTGACTACCCGAATTTGCCAACAAACTTACCTAGTTATTACTAATGAACACATTCAAAAACAACAGTTCTTCAAGGACATTATTGACTCTGTACATTCAAATTTATTTAACTAAATTTGATANGGCATTTAAGTTATTGATCAAACTAAAAATCACCCATAGAAACAAACTAAGAGATAGTACAGTCAACAAGAAACAACATATATAGCGCTCAGATAGGCAAAAGGCAATTGGGGTAAACAGCAACTTCAAAAAAACCCAAAAGGATGAAAAAAATGGATTAAACAAGTATTATTAAGTCATGAAGCATGTAAAATGTCTCTACCAGTTTGAATTGCCTACATTTGTGAACTGATCTTTATATTCATCAACTTGGTTCTCCATAAATGGATTTCTTATCAATCTTGTACTAGCCTTCACCAAATACTCATGCCATCAAGTAATGCTGCAAATACAGAAATTCAAATTTCAAATTCNGGTTTTTTTAGTACAAAAACTGCCAAGATAAAGATTTGAGGATTGCAATATATTCTGTTGTTTTGGAAGGTTTCCAAGAGTGTGAGCAATTGGTTGAGCTAGAAAGAGGGAACTACTATTCATGCCTTGTGAATGAGAGAAACAACTTGCTAGTGTTCCTAACGCAAGTATATTTATAGCTTGCATTTTAGTATCATTTAAATCATTTTTACAATTTTAAAAATTATATGCGAATANTCTGTTGTTTTGGAAGGTTTCCAAGAGTGTGAGCAATTGGTTGAGCTAGAAAGAGGGAACTACTATTCATGCCTTGTGAATGAGAGAAACAACTTGCTAGTGTTCCTAACGCAAGTATATTTATAGCTTGCATTTTAGTATCATTTAAATCATTTTTACAATTTTAAGAATTATATGCGAATATGATTACAGGCAGCAGCAGATCAAGAGTTGTAACCATGCTACTGACTATATATATACTCGGAGTAGCGTTGCACTGTCAAGGAGCGGCAGGGCAGGAGATTGCAGAGCAGAAATGCATTAAGCATTGCGGTTTTAGAGTGGTTAAATGTGCTGTCGACTGTAACAAAAATGGAGGATATGATATTTACTCTTGCACTATACAATGTGGTTGCTCAAATATAGTTTGTTTGGCCTCGTGCGTCAGGTTACCATCTCCCCCTCGGCCTCCTTCAATGTTATCCTTCAATGTTTCAAGATTTGTATGTAAGTCTTAGTTAACTGTATCACCTAACTCATGTATTCATGTAAATAAAATCTTCCATTTGTATATTTTGGATGTATTATTCCGATTTGCTACAATATGTTTGTCATACGATTTATATTTTAGTTTGGTGTACCTTGCAAACAAAAATAAATAATATTGTCTGTTAAGATACTAATGTATTAATTTAAACACCTGAAAAACTATGACAACTCCAAGCACATATTGGTGTTTTTTTTCCATGTATTTTTTCTTTATATTGATTGTTTGACTAAATATACATTTCCGAAAATACAAGGTAAATTAAAGAAAATACAGTTTTGCGACTGCTCATGGCAACAATAAATATAGAAGAAACCTAGGAAAATTACCGAGCATGTTAAATCCTTTGTGCATCTATATATATAATAGCATGGTCTTTGATTTTTACTTTCCCATTATGTAATAACAAAATAATACAAACTACACAAGATTTGACCAGAATATAGCTGTTTATTAATATGAAAACAGAATTTATGCGACTACTTAAATAGAATCCCTTTTGACCTTGTTACACATGTAAGTTTTGGTTCATTGAACACCGAATGTAAGCTAAATGAAGGTTACATAGAAATGGTTGATTGAAGTCATTTTTTCTTTTTTGGGTCACATGCCCATTCACCACCCACCTCAAAAAATGAAACTAGTGTACTAATGTTAGCTATAGCTAATATTTGGTAGGCTACTGCACAACCAGCCGTAAATGAGCCCACGGTTCATTTGTTAAAATTAAATAAAAATACTTTTTAATAGTTTTAAAATAATATCCTTTATTATATTATATTTTATATATAATTAAAATAAGTGAGTATATATGATATGGTCGTCTCATGAAAAAATATAAATTTTTAAATATAATTAATTGATTAAAATTCTATAAAAGGCTTTAGTACTCAAAAATGAGTGAAAGATCGTACTACCTTCATGTTTAATTATCAAGAATAATTTGAATATATAAGCGTAACTAAATCCATGAGACAAGAGTAGTGGTGGTGATTGTGTTATGGAGTTCTTGATTATCTTTAATTATTGTCTTTCTCAACCAAGTACTTTTTAGGTAAAGAATGATTGTATGTGTACTTGATATATTGGGGATTATAACTCTTTTGTATTATACCGCTCAATAAAATCTCTCATTATAATTAGATTGGGCTTGGTATTAGGTATTCACTCATTTAGTCCATACAATAATTAAAATCTAATTTGGGCTCTTTATTTGATCACTTAATTTAACCCAATAAAATAAATAGCTAATATAATTGACATTATTTCATATGTAGCCCATATAAATATTATTATTATTATTAAAAATAATAATAACAATCTCTCACTTGGGCTGCATATAAATCCAGAATCAATTATACAAAACTTTAGTACGCAACTATTCATTATCCTTAGATTTTATTAAAATACAATTCGATCCGTCTAATATATTAATATGAGATTCTGGCGACATTCGTCACTATTAGAGCGTGACTAAACCTTCCATGGTCACCACATAAATATATTCAACGACATGAATCAAAGCATGGATGAGTGACATGAAAATTACATTCAACGTGATCCTTATAATGTCTATTTCCAACTAGTCCGTATTCAATCCCCAATGAGATTGATTCCAATTTTCTAAACTTAAAGTCAAACCACAATTAGAAAATTGAATAAATTCATNATGAGTGACATGAAAATTACATTCAACGTGATCCATATAATGTCTATTTCCAACTAGTCCGTATTCAATCCCCAATGAGATTGATTCCAATTTTCTAAACTTAATGTTAAACCACAATAAGAAAATTGAATAAATTCATAGTGATACTTAACAAAATTGTTTCCATCAACTGTATTCTGCAGAACATAAACAACTAAATGTCTACAACATAAAACACCAAAATTATACAAACGGCCACTAAACCAAAGTGTCAAATAAGGTAACACTTATATGAGCAGTATGCTCGTAAAAAACCTTAGGTGCTAAACCTTTAGTGAGCGGATCCGCAATCATGGAGTTTGGGCCGATGTGTTCTATGGATATTTGTCCACTCTGTATCTTTTCCTTTACAACTAGGAACTTTATATCTATATGTTTTGCTTATGTAGTGCTCCTGTTGTTATTAGAATACTCCACTGTAGATTTATTATCACAATATATCTTTAATGGTCTTTCAACACCATCAATGACACACAAACCAGTGATAAAATTTCGCAACCATAATGCTTGATTAGATGCCTCAAAACATGTTATATATTCTGCTGCCATGGTGGATGAAGCAATGATTGTCTGTTTGGCAGACCTCCATGAAATTGCTCCACCAGCAAGTAGATAAACATAACCTGAAGTAGACTTTCTTTCATCTACGCATCCCCCAAAATCAGAATCTGAATATCATCCAACGACTTCTAGATTGTCTGATTAGAAATGAGCATATAATCTTTTGTTTTCTGCAAATACCGCAAGTCTCTTTTGACTGCTTTCCATTATTCCATTCCCGGATTACTCAAATATATGCCTAACATTCCAACAATGAATGCTATGTCAAGACGAGGACTGTAATAACCCGTATTTCTGACGCTTGGGATTATTAAGATTTTTGGATAAAATTTTTCATTTTTGAATAAATGATTTTATGGATTTATTTTCTTCATAAGGTACTTGAGATGTGAGGCCGTATTATTAATATACGGGATATTCGAAAATATGCGTATCGGTGTTACGGTAGCATACGTAATATATATAGGACTAATAATTATTGTTAGTCTAACAAAATACATTTGAAGTCCGGATGAAAGTCGTAACAGAGTTTGAGAGACGGTGTAAGTGAATAGTCTTTATTCGGAGAATTGTTTCGTAAATTCTCGAAACAATTCTTCGAATATTAATTTAATCATTCTAAAATATATTAGAATCATAATATGAGATTTTAAGTTTTTAAAACTTAGGTGGGACGAAAGAAAAGAGAACGAGAACGAGACATTAAAACGTTGTCGGGAAATTACGTGACTATCGTACAAACCTTATTAAATATCAAGCTTCCATCATACACCACACAAAAAAATCACTTTTTGCTTTTCGTTTCTTCATCTTGAACAGCCACAACCGAAGCTCCATGGTGGNTTAAATATCAAGCTTCCACCATACACCACACAAAAAAATCACTTTTTGCTTTTCGTTTCTTCATCTTGAACAGCCACAACTGAAGCTCCATGGTGGGGGGGAAAGAAAATCATGTTGCTTGCTCATTTCTTCACCATTTCTTGCGCTTAATAGCTTGAATCGAAGGTATAACACTCATCTTGCTTCCTCTTGAATCTTACCTCATTCCATCCATGAAATCTTTAGCTATGATTCAAAGAAGATGCGAATGAACAGTGATTCCAAAAATTGAAAATTTATTTTCTTTGATTCTTGAGTTCCTTTAGCTTGTTTAATGATTTTTAAGAGTTATTTAGGCTATGGGTAGCATTGTTTAAGCATGAATAGCCATGGATGCATGTGTTTGGTTAATATTTTTTAAACTCTTAGTTCATAACTTTTGTCAGTTAAATGGTTTGGGATTGATGTATGATGTAGTATGTGGTTGCATGAGGAGTTTGGAATTGCTTGTTGGTTGAATTGAAGTAGAATAGAAATGGAAAACGATGAGTTTACAAACGTTACCATGCCCGTTTTTCTTAAACTGCCAACTGTTGCTAAAACCCGAATGTTTTATCCCATTTTTCTTAATATGTGATGGATATGGTTGTGTAGAGGATAGTCTCTAGATCGTTTGCGCGCTAATTTTGCGTCATTCGGAGTTACGAGTCAAAAGTTATGAACGAGTTAGTAACGGTAGCGCAGGAAATGGAAATCCTGTTTTTGTCCAACTTTGAGGCTATGATTGGACTAGCTACGGAGCTTAATAAAATCTGAAACTTTTATGGGATATTCCTCGACAGACATAGAAGACATCAGAAAAGAAATCGTGTTAAAATGAGTAATTTCCAATTTATTAAAAATGTTAGAAAACAGGGTGTTGGAGTGAAATGAACATGAGGAATTATGTTTGATTGTCATGAAATCTGCACTGCCCTGTTTTGCCGAATAAACTGGGATGTTTGAGCACTTTTTTGTGCAGTGGATATGTGATAAATTTATTCCTTATGTTTTCTAGTTTATTTGGACACTAATTTTGCGTCGTTTGGATTAACGAGTAAAAAGTTATGCGAGTTTTAGTAAAGGCCGCGCAAAGCTGAATTTGCTGCGTTTGGTTTGTGAGATGATTCAGTTCGTTTTTGGCCTAAATGAAATGTTTTGGAGATGAAATTTTTATGCAAGACTGATTGGATATTCAAGAAGTAGTCTGAAAATNTTTGAGCACTTTTTTGTGCAGTGGATATGTGATAAATTTATTCCTTATGTTTTCTAGTTTATTTGGACACTAATTTTGCGTCGTTTGGATTAACGAGTAAAAAGTTATGCGAGTTTTAGTAAAGGCCGCGCAAAGCTGAATTTGCTGCGTTTGGTTTGTGAGATGATTCAGTTCGTTTTTGGCCTAAATGAAATGTTTTGGAGATGAAATTTTTATGCAAGACTTATTGGATATTCAAGAAGGAGTCTGAAAAANTGAAAATTTTTGGATTAAAGTGATTATATTTCGATTTATTAAAAATGTTTGAGTAAATGGTGTGAGCTAGCATTTGAATTTCCAGATTTGTCTGCCCTATTTTGGAGAATTGTTTTGAAACTGTTAAACACCTTATTTGATGATAGTCAAATGATAAAAGTTGTATGTTTAGGTGTTAAGTATATGCCTACAAGTTTTGGTTACAATCAGACCTTTAGATGTTTTCTTATAGCTGAATTACTCTAGTTGTCTAGTCCTGAATTTGAAAATGCTGCAGGGTCAACTTTAAAATTATGTGGTAAATCGACACTTTCATATTATAAAGTGAATTTCGGGTATGTCATAGCCCTGAATGTCTAGTTTATCCAGGAAAAAGATTTGGTGTAAAAAGAGCAAAATATGAATTTATGAAAAATGATTAAAGATGGGAGGTTAGGAAAGAGTCCTTAAAAAGACTATCTTAAGGAAGCATTTTGGGAATTAAAGTCGAGTGAGTTAGAGGACTCATTTTGAAATGATTAAAATATGAAAGTTGTTAGTTTTAATCTTGTCTAGTTGTATACCAAGAATGGTATAAATTGAATTGGTGGTTAATATTTTAACATATGATTTCAAAGAGGAAATAGTTGAAAATGATAGATGAATTGTTGTTGGAGAAAGTGTTGGATATTGAAATGAATCGTGGATTATTTGTGAATATTTTAGGAATGAATTGAGGTTGTATTTGAGGTGTTTTTACACCGGGCAAAGTCTAACTTACGAATAGGTCATGCCCNCATGCCTAATTTTCTGTAGAAAATACCTTTACTTAAGTTTAATAAACTTTAGAATTAAGAAGACGTGTAAATGAAATATTTCAGGATGAAATAAAGAAGCATGGCTTAAAGGATATGGCCATCTATATATGTGATAATATTGAGGCATAGTTGTAATAAAAAGTTGTGAGTTTCCCAAAGGGGGATTTGTTCGTTTGGTTTGATTTTGGGTTTAATAACTAAATGTGTAGTTGAGTTGTGTTTGCTTGGGATATGAGACCAAGCTGATATATATATCTTGTTATGTTAGAAAGATATCAAGATGGAGTATTATGGCATCTAGTAACGAGAGAAGATATATTCCATATTGTGAGAAAATGAGACTTAATTGGAATGTCTGCCCGTTGCTAAGGACCAAAGGAAAGTTTTCTAACTCCGTACTTTTATTCTATATAAGAATATTGTGAAGCATGTTTATGCAAGTATTTCATTCTAAAACTCGTGCCTTGCAAACTTGTTGTTCTTAACCTATATGTATTCAAAGGTTATATTCAAAATTATCCTGTCAATAACTGATTCAACTTTGGATTCAATTTCATGAATTATTATAAACTTGTATCGAGCAGATGAACTTCGTTTTACAAAAATTGCTAAAGCCTTGAATTATTGATTTTTGAAACCCCTTGGTCGAAAAACACTTTATCCCATGGGGATTAGTTGAGGGAAGGTCAGCCTGTACATACGAGATTACTTCCACATAATTCCGGAAGTGAATCCATTATATGATGTTGAAATCTTAGAAAGAATTGTTGTTATTTTGAAACTAATCGAACATATGGTGTTGAGATTTTAAAAGAGAATTGAGGTATTCTAGAACTTGAATTCAATTTCCTTTCAAATAAATTATCATCTTTGCAAATTGGACCTATCAAGAAGCGCTATGCTTGGGGAACTTGAATTAATTGTTGTTCCAAATACGGATAGGGTTCTTCAAGGGATTGGAAAATTTTTGGGCCTTTGATGTCGCCCGGTTAGCGTAAGAGGTCGAAATCTTACAATGATTTGAATAAATCCTAGAAAGGATTGTTGTTATTCTGGAAGGTAGGATTAAATTCCCTTCTAGACTTGTTGATTTTAAATTATTCATTAGGGACTGGAGTAAGGTTGCGTAAGAGGTCGAGTGATGCATGACCCAGCGTAATTAAAGGCCCATGAGTTGCCTAGGGTGACGTCCCGATAAGGGGTTGTCCTTCTACTAGTAGAGAAAGTGACTAGTTCTTTTATTGTACAATGCGACTGATCATCGCGTACAGTAGGGTGTTGAAAAATCTCCATATAGTCTTATTTCCTCTAATTGGAAATTTGACATTAACACTGTAATAAAGGCCTGTGTTCTAAGTTGCCGATAGTGTTAATGGGAACTGTTGAACTTTTATTGATTCTATTCGCAGTATCTTGAACTGCTTTCTTAGTGATTTTAAATGAATAAAACACTGTAGCTGATGCCATCGTGCTAAGTTATCGATAGTGTCATTCTAAAATTCTGAACTTAAATTATTGTATTGCAGTAACGTGAACTGCATTCTTATCGTGGATAGCTTCTTGCATCGTGAACTCTGACTTATTGCAAACTTCTAAATTGTTCAATTCTGAAGTTGTCATACTTACTCCTCTCTGTGAGATTTGTTATGAACAAATATCAAAATTATTTTGAAGTTGTTGAGGTGAATCATTTCTAGGATTCAGTAAACCTCCTCCTGTTTAGAAATTTGTTATGACAAATATGTCTTACAGTATTAATTATCTGTCGAAGTTGAAAACCCCTTACTTATGTTGAAAATATACTTTTGTTCTTTACTAATGAACTTACTGAGCATTTCTTTCGCTCATACTGGCTTGTTGCAAATATTAACCTTTCAAAAAAAGGTAGATTGGCGAGACTTATCCGCATAGTTCGGAAAGAGAAGGCAAGCTGCCATGATGAAAGATTATTTGGTTCAGAGTACCTAGATCCGGTGTAAGACTATTTATAAGTTAATATGTAACAAATATTATCTTGTATAGAACATTATGGTAGCTGGTATACTTCTTATCGAAGTTATACTAGTTTGATAAGATTTGTGTAAACAGAGACTGATTATAGTAATTTGTTGTAATTGGGAAATTGTTGCTAAAAATAAAAATTTGAGGAACTCTATGGATGGGGTCACGAGTATGATTTGGCTTGTTGTGAAATGTAATAATTGAGGTCTGACTTGGGATTCTTGTTTCTAGCCCTATAACCTAAAAGATTCTCGAGAGTTGGGGTCGCATATCTATTTTCAGTTATTGAATGGTTACAGGTGAAATTATAATCATTACATGGGTGATTTTATATTGAGAATTTCCGCAGTGACGACCAGATCCATGACCCCGGATTTGGGGGCATTACAGAATGGTATCAGAGCTGAGGTTATAATAAGCTAGAAACGAGAGTGTGTAGGATTGTGTATAGTTATGTGAGGATGTTTGAGCTCATGTAGAGTTCGTGTTGGACTATTAGATATAGTACCAATGAATAAGTTAACAAATTAGAGCGTTTTCTTGAGATGACTGTAGTGAGTTGGATAGAACTCTTTGCGGCTGTTGATGTCTACTGTGGAATCTCCAGAGATTATTACGAGTCGACGACGATGTAGGATATCGATAACCTCAGGACGTGGAGAACTAGAGTTATAGTGAAACGATGATCTTTCCGAGGAATTGATGGAGAAGGCATCTGTGAAGACATTGGCAATACCTTTCTTTCCTACAACTTTTTTTGAAACCTCTCCAAGGGAAAATTTTGCTAGAAGATATATTACCTCTTCTGAGTTATATTTTTGATATTGGTGTTCACCCGTATTTGGGTATTCAATTGTGCCAGAGGCTATTATGATACTTACTTTCAAATTTTTGAGGCCCTGTCGAGTCTATGATACTTGAACTTCTATTTTCTCCAAGTGGTGGATAATTCTATTTATAATATATTCTTCACTTGCTTGTTGTGTACCAGTACTTTCTTTTCTGGTTATTCTTTTCTCCGAAAATAACACCTTTGGAGTCTGTTCAGTTTTATTCCAAGGTGTGCCTTAGGTAATCAATTACCAAAAGATGAATTTTATTGGTCTGATTTTGAATTCATTTCATACTTTTTTACTCCAAATGAGACGAACAACCCTGTTTATAGGGGACACAAGAACTATCTTTCTGTGTGATAGATGTTTGATTGGACGCCATCGCTTGTGAGTTGTACATCATAATAAGGGGTGATATGGGCTAAAAATAAGCCCTAAAGACACAATTAATATGGCATTAATTAGACCCGATTAGGTCCAAAAGGGAGGCCCACTTAATAAGGCTCGAAACCCTAATTATTGAATAAATTCGTAATTAATTAATTAGCTAAATATACAGCTAATTAATTATGTCCAATTAGAAGGCAACTACTGGAAGGAAGCTTCCTTGACACCAACTTTTACAAGGAAACATAATCCTACAAGGAAACTATGTTCTACATGGAAACACCCACCAAGGAGGTGCCTTGCTCACCAAGGTTCCTAAACCTACTCTAATTCTTAGACTCACTACGTCTATATAAAGGGCCTAACCCCTCATTCTTAGAACTACGTCTGGCTTGATTCTCAACACATAACTGAGATACGTAGGCATCTTGTGAGGGCAGATTTAAGCTACGAAACACAAGTGCAGCCATTAAAGCTCGATAAGCTCCGACACACATCTCAATCAATACACCCCAGTTTTTAATCCATAACATTTGGCGCCGTCTGTGGGAAGGAAACATCAACCATGGCAAGAACACGAAGAGCTGATGGAGACATCGTTCCTACCACCGGAGACACAACCGTTGTGATTCCTCATAACGAAACTCAAACCACCGAGGTCCCCGTTACCACCACTATTCCCGCTGGAACTCAAGGTCCTAGCACTCAAGGGCTTGGCCCGTTCAGTGAAATCGTCCATTCTACCGATCCCGAGGAAGTCGTCCATGGATCTAACCCTCTATCTCAGGTAATCCAGACTCCTTTTATTGCTACTGCTCCTCCTCACGCACAAATATCTACTGTTGTTATCCCCGATAGCACTTTTGCCCAACCTAGGCTTGGACTCTCCCAAGCTTATCCTACTCCCTACACCCGAGGGTTGGAACCTCCACAAAACTATGGGCGTAGAGAGGAAATCCGTGATTTCTCAGGACCATACTCAACTGATGATGAAAGCTCGCACCGATATTAATCCTCGAAGGAGAAGGCCTGGCAAGGAACCCGTAGGGAGCCAACGTTCACAGTCCCGTAGGACACTAGAACAAAAAATTGCTTCCTACGAGGCTGAACTCAAAGAGCTAAAGAAAAGCTTAGGTCGACAGAACGCAAGGCCAGCCCCGAGGCGTGAAGCCCCTGACATCATAGAACTAGATGGAACCCCTCGAGGGAGAAGAAGGGAAACTGCAAGAGCTGATCCCACTGAGTTGCTACCACTCGGAGATCCCGATGATCCTACACCACCCTTTACCGAAGCGATCATGAACGCTCACATCTCAAGGAAGTTCAAGATGCCCACCATCAAAACTTATGATGGAGCGGGTGATCCAGCTAATCACGTAAGAACCTTCTCTAATGCTTTGTTATTACAACCTATCAACGATGCTGTCAAATGCAGGGCTTTTCCCCAAACCCTGGGGGGCATGGCTCAACGCTGGTATAGTCGGCTACCTCCCAACTCCATTGGGTCCTTTAAAGAGCTCAGCAAGGCCTTCATAAGCCAGTTTATAAGCGGAAGAGTGCACGAAAAAAGTTCAGCTTCTCTCATGAATCTGGAACAATGGAAGAACGAATCCTTGAGGGACTACTTGAACCGTTTTACAAAAGAAGCTCTAAAAGTCCCGGACTTGGATGAAAAAGTAGCTCTGATAGCCTTGCAACAGGGAACAACGGACCCTTACTTCAAGAGGTCTCTAGCCAAGCATCCACCCGAAAACATGCTCCTTCTCCAAGATAGAGCAGGGAAATATATCAAGGCAGAAGAAAGCATGAAGAAAACTGCTATACCAATGGTGACACATGGGAACAACAGCAAAAAGAGAAAAGGCGATCAAGAGTATGATGCCCGGGACAAGTATCTTAAGGCAGACAAGGATTCAGAATCCCCTCCTAAGAAAAATAACCTGGGACCAAAGTTCACTGAGTATGCAAGGCTGAATACGCCTAGAAGCCAAATCCTGATGGATATTGAAAGGGATCGAGACCTGAGATGGCCTAAGCCCCTAAAATTTGATCCTGAAAAGAGAAACAAAAACGCGTTTTGCCGATTTCATAAGGACACTGGGCACGACACGGATGACTGCAGGCAATTGAAAGACGAAATCGAATTCCTTATCAGAAGAGGAAAGCTTTCTAAGTTCACTAAAGATGAAAGCCGTGATAGGCGCGATGACAATGGAAGAAACAATGACAATCGGGGTAGGAATCCCCAGCCCCGAGGGCCAGTGGTTAACATGATTTTTGGAGGACCTACAGCTGCAGGGAGTTCAAGGAACTCAAGGAAAGCATACACTAGAGAAGTTATGCAAGTCGTAGGGGAAGCACCAAAACGCACTAGAACAGAGTTGGTCATATCCTTTGATGACTCAGACTTGGAAGGGATAAAATTTCCACACGATGACCCCCTTGTCATAGCCCCTTTGATAGGCAATTCAGAAGTAAAAAGAGTCCTGGTGGACAACGGAGCTTCTGTCGATATCTTATTCTATGATGCCTTTGTGAAGATGGGATACAATGTTTCCCAACTAACTCCTTCGGATGTCCCGATCTATGGCTTTAATGGAGTAGAGTCGAAAGTAGACGGAACCATCCAACTACCCATGACAATGGGAAGAGAACCTCGAGAGGTCACTCAGATGCTAACTTTCCTGGTTATCAAAGCATCTTCAACGTACAATGCAATCCTGGGAAGAACAGGTTTGCATGCTTTTAAGGCTGTTGCCTCAAGTTATCACTTGAAGATCAAGTTCCCCACTAGAAACGGTGTTGGGGAGGAAAAAGGAGACCAAAGAATGGCCAGAAGTTGCTACGTGGCAGCCCTGAGACCCGATGGAATCGGGGGGCAAGTCCTACCCATAGAGGACATAGACTCAAGAGAAGACGAAGAAAAAAGTGGGAAACCAGCTGAGGACTTGGTTCCAGTTCCCTTGGTTCCGGGGGAACCTGAAAAAGTGACCTATATTGGGGCCTCACTGAAAGAACCTATGAAAGAAAAGTTGACGAAGTTCTTGCAAGAAAACGGGGACTTGTTTGCTTGGACAGCCGCTGATATGCCAGGGATTGACCCCGAACTGATCACTCATAAGCTCAATGTAGATCCAAGGCGAAAAACGGTGAAGCAAAAGAAGAGAATTTTTGCCCCAGAGAGACAAGAGGCCATAAGGCGAGAAGTAGAGAAGCTCCTAGAGGCTGGTTTCATCAAAGAAATTCAATTTCCTGAATGGCTCGCTAACCCTGTAATGGTCAAGAAATCCAACGGCAAATGGAGAATGTGTGTAGACTTCACTGATTTAAATGATGCATGTCCAAAAGATTGTTTCCCTCTCCCAAGGATCGATGCACTCATAGATGCCACGACAGGACATGAGATGTTAAGCTTCATGGATGGCTTTAGTGGATATAATCAAATCAAGATACATAAGGATGACATCGCCAAGGTATCTTTCATCACTGACTTTGGTGTATTCTGTTATCTTGTTATGGCCTTTGGGTTAAAAAATGCAGGAGCCACCTATCAAAGGCTAGTCAACAAAATATTCAAGCACCTCATTGGAAAAACCATGGAGGTCTACGTTGATGATATGCTAGTCAAAAGCCTCAATAAGGCCGACCATATTGAACACCTCAAAGAGGCTTTCGAAGTGCTGAGGCACCGCAAGATGATGCTCAACCCCGCAAAATGTGCCTTTGGTGTAGGGTCTGGAAAATTCTTGGGGATGATGGTCTCTAAAAGGGGGATCGAGGCTAATCCTGACAAAATTAAAGCTATACTCGACATGGAACCACCAAAAACAGTGAGAGATGTCCAGAAACTGACAGGAAGAGTCGCGGCCCTAGGAAGGTTCATCTCAAAATCTGGGGATAAATGTCTTCCCTTCTTCAAGACATTGAAGAAAGCAAAAGATTTCGTGTGGACAGAAGAAAGTCAAGCGGCTTTCGAAGAACTGAAGAAGTATATGGCTAAAGCTCCGTTGTTGGCCAAGCCCGGTCCCGAGGACATCTTACACTTGTATTTGGCCATATCAGAAAAGGCCCTGAGTGCTGTCCTTGTAAAGGAAGAAGAGAAGATTCAAAAACCAGTCTATTATGTGAGCAAGGTCTTGCATGGAGCAGAACTTAACTACTCCAAGATTGAAAAGTATACGCTAGCCTTGGTGATGGCCTCAAGGAAGTTACGGCCTTACTTTCAAGCGCATAAAATTGAGGTGTTAACTGACCAACCTTTGAGAAACGTCATACATAGCCCTAAGGCAAGTGGAAGGTTGATTAAATGGGCCATAGAGCTAGGAGAATTCGACATCAAGTATAAGCCTCGAACGTCCATTAAAGCTCAAGCTCTTGCTGACTTCGTGGTCGAATGCACCATTAACGACCAAGAAGTCGGGGGGCAGGAAAGGGAGGAAATAACCCAAGAAGAGGAAGGACAAGTTCCTAATGAAGATTGGGTGCTCAATTTTGATGGAGCATCGAAAACAAAATCTAGTGGAGCAGGCTTAGTACTACAAAGTCCCAAAGGATTCGTCATTGAGTATGCTATTAAGCTTGACTTTCCAACAACAAATAATGAAGCCGAATACGAAGCTCTAATAGCTGGCTTGGGCCTGGCCAAGGCACTGAATGCCAAACACCTTAAAGTCCGTGGAGACTCGAAGTTGGTCATATCCCAAGTAAATGGAGAGTTTGAAGCAAGAGAAGAAGTCATGGTTAAATACCTTCGACTAGTAAAAGCCATAATGACTCAGTTTGAAGAATGTCAGATGGAATATATCCCTAGAGAAGAAAATGTAAAGGCCGATGCCTTATCAAAGTTTGCCTCATCGGAAGTGGATGAACATATGGGAAGTGTCTACTACCAAGTCTTGAAGACCCCTAGCATCAATGCGAAACTAGTAGCCCCGATAAACATGGGCAATTGCTGGATGGATACAAGTAAAGCCCACCTTCAATCTGGATGGACTCCTACCAATGCTATGGAAGCCAGAAAGATTATTGTAAGAGCATTAAGGTACGCTCTTATTGATGGAATTCTCTATAAGAAATCTTTTGTTATTCCATACTTGAAATGTCTAAGACCAGACGAAGCCCATGAGGCCTTGAAAGAAGTACACGAAGGAATCTGTGGCCAACACTTGGGGGGCAGAGCTTTGGCTCACAAAATCACCCGCCTAGGCTTTTACTGGCCTGACTTGTTAAAGGATTCAAAAGAATATGTAAGAAGGTGTGACAGGTGCCAAAGGCATGCATCAGTCGTCAGGCAACCTCCTGAAATGTTGACGTCCATCAACTCCCCCATCCCCTTTGCAATGTGGGGAATGGACATCCTTGGGCCCTTTCCGATGGCTAGTGGACAAAGAAAGTTCTTGATCGTTGCGATCGACTATTTCACAAAGTGGATTGAGGCTAAACCACTGGCCAAGATAACCACCAAGCAAGTAGCTCAATTCTTCTGGGAAAACATCATATGCAGGTACCGAATAACACGAATCCTTGTCACAGATAATGGAACGTAATTCAATAATGAAGAATTCAAGGGGTATTGCAATGATAATGACATCAATCTACGCTTTACTTCTGTTGCACATCCCCAAGCAAATGGACAGGCCGAAGTAGCCAATCGAATCATCCTCGATGAGCTCAAGAAAAGGATTGAACGTTCTGCTAACACCTGGGTTGATGAGCTTTTGCCAATACTCTGGGCATACAGGACCACTCACAAAGTAACCGCTGATGCAACTCCGTTCTTCTTAGCTTATGGGGCAGAGGCAGTGATCCCGGTTGAAATATCCCATGTATGGCCAAGAATCAAGGCCTTTGAGCCTGAGAAAAATGAAGAAGGCATGAAGCTTGCATTAGACTTGATTGACGAAGTCAGAGACAGAGCTCATGCAAAGATCATCGAATATCAAAAGAAGTAATCTTTCTACTACAACCTAAGGGTTAAAGAAAGGTTCTTTAGATAAGGGGACTTGGTCCTCAAAAAAGCTGAAGCTTCCGGAGTGGGCCCTAAAGGCAAGTTAGCCTCTAACGGGGAAGGGCCTTACAAAATAAAGCAAGTTAAGGGAGGAGGATCATACATCCTTGAAACCCTAGAAGATGTTGGAGTGCCAAGAACTTGGCATGCCTCAAACCTGAAGGTTTACTATACTTAAAGAATTCAACCACGAGTTCTTATATTTAGTAGGAACTAAGTAGAAATAAGGTTTGCTGAAACCATTAGAGCCTTTCGTTCCTGACAGGATCTTCATTTTAAAAGGGCTGGGCCCACTTTAGCCTCGAAAGCATTATTAATAAAGTTTTCGGCCTTGTGAAATTTCCAAAAACATATGTGTCTAGCCTAGATTGGCAATCAATCTTGTTAGTCCCTTTATAACAAATGAATAAAATCAAGCCTGGATTGGCACTTTGATTAATATCTATTCCCATTTGTTCTTTTACGCTCGAAAAGCATATTTTATCAAATATGTTAAGGCACGAAAAAGAAAAGACAAACTACAAAGGACTTTTCATAAATAAAAAGTTTCAGGGCCTCTGTCCTTGGATCTTATCACAGGGCTGAAGGAACCCAGGAAGATTGGGCTCCTTAATCGGGCCTTCGATAGCCTCACGGGCTTTCCTCATCTTGTGGATATCTTGATCACCCACGCCCAAATGAAAGTTGATGTTTTCCGCGACTGCAAAATAAACAAGGTTATTAATTCTTTCATAATCAAAGAATAAAGTCAAGCCTGGATTGGCACTTTTAGTATAAATCTAAGTCATTATCTTTCCTACGTGCTCAAAAAGTATATACTAAGAAATATACTTAGGCAAGCCATGAGAAGCTTCGACATGCAGAATTCCAATAGAAAACTACTCTCAACGTGGAGAAAGTAAGGGGATGCTTGCACCACAATTAAACTTCTCCAATGACATAGCCTCATGAAAGGCCATCTGAAAATAAACATCATCCTAAGAAATGCTATAGAGGGCAAAAGCACAAAAGCAAGAAAAATGCTCGAATATATGCAAGGGTAAAAGCACGACAAATTTTTAGATATGCACCAAGAGAAGAAGCATAAAAAATGCTAAGGATGCAAGACTCGCGAACATGAGGACCGAGAAGCCTAAAGGTTCAACCTCCTCCATAAGATACGCTTAAACATAAAAAGTTATGCCGACCATGGCTTGGGCGATCAAGAGCTCGAAATAACTTCGAGCAAGGAGCGAAAGGGCGTCTCCAAAAACACGTATTCCTACATGGGTATTACTTAGCCCCGAGGGAATCATCACCGAGCTCCATGGGCAATACTAAGCCCTTATGGCATTACCACCAAGCTCAGCCGACACTACTAAGCCCCGAGGGCATCATCACCAAGCCCAATATGCATTACTAAGCCTAAAAATGACTAGGAATCCTTGTCGACTAGAAGCCAGTGAACGGCCTAAAAACGATTGAAAATCCTTGTCGACTAAAGGCCAATAAATGACCTTACAAACGACTAGGAATCCACCACGACTAGAGGTCAACAAGTGCCTTACAAATAACCAGGATTCTGGTCGAATGGACGACCAGGAATCCCACACGACTAGAGGTCAACAAGTGCCCTACGAACGACTAGGATCCTGGTCGAATAAACGACCAGGAATCCTCAACGACTAGAGGTCAACAAACACCTTATAAACGACTAGGATCCTGGTCGAATAAATGACCAGGAATCACTCAACGACCAGATGCCACGAGCATGCCCTACGAACGACTAGAAATCCTAGTCGCATACGATTAGAAACATTGGTCGACCAGGAACCAGGAAAGGAGCCTTGGCCGACCAGGAGTCCCTGTCGACCAGGACTCCATATAGAGGCAAGAAACGACCAGGATCCTGGTCGAATTCGACTCGGATTCCTGGTGGAAAATAGTACTGAAAAATACCTGTGGGTACAAATAAATTATGGAAAATTCTCTCTAAATAGAGGAAAATTCCTAGAAAATACCTGTGGGTACAAATAAATTATGGAAAATTCTCTAAAATAGAGGCAAAATTCCTAGAAAATACCTGTGGGTACAAATAAATTATGGAAAATTCTCTAAAATAGAGGAAAATTCCTAGAAAATACCTGTGGGTACAAATAAATTATGGAAAATTCTCTATAAATAGAGGAAAATTCCTAGAAAATACCTGTGGGTACAAATAAATTATGGGAAATTCTCTATAAATAGAGGAAAAGTCCTAGAAAATACCTGTGGGTACAAATAAATTACGGAAAATTCTCTAAAAATAGAGGAAAATTCCTAAAAATAAGGAAAAATACTTGTGGGTACAAAGGAAGAATTGTGGAAAATTCTTTGAGGACAAGATAGAATTTAGCAAAATTCTAGAAACTCCGACGACAAATTCATGAACCTTAACTTCTACAAAGTATTGTACACTTTACAGAAGTTGGGGGGCAAATGATATGGGCTAAAAATAAGCCCTAAAGACACAATTAATATGGCATTAATTAGACCCGATTAGGTCCAAAAGGGAGGCTCACTTAATAAGGCTCGAAACCCTAATTATTGAATAAATTCGTAATTAATTAATTAGCTAAATATACAGCTAATTAATTATGTCCAATTAGAAGGCAACTACTGAAAGGAAGCTTCCTTGACACCAACTTTTACAAGGAAACATAATCCTACAAGGAAACTATGTTCTACATGGAAACACCCACCAAGGAGGTGCCTTGCTCACCAAGGTTCCTAAACCTACTCTAATTCTTAGACTCACTACGTCTATATAAAGGGCCTAACCCCTCATTCTTAGAACTACGTCTGGCTTGATTCTCAACACATAACTGAGATACGTAGGCATCTTGTGAGGGCAGATTTAAGCTACGAAACACAAGTGCAGCCATTAAAGCTCGATAAGCTCCGACACACATCGCAATCAATACACCCCAGTTTTTAATCCATAACAAGGGGAAACACCCCTTTACTTGTGAGTGTCTTAATAAGGCATGCAACGTTGAGTTATTTTGATCATATTGGTCTCTCAATCATTCCTTTTATTTTGAAATAATGACCACCACTATGTGACCCTTATTTTGGGATGAAATCTTTTCTCCTCAAAATTCCCTGATTCTTCTTATCTCTAAAAGTTTTGAAGGTATGCCAACCATATTGTGATGTGAGGTTATCGGATACTACCATGAGGATACGCATCCAAGTGGAAGGAGTTATGATTCAGACTGTGAGGTCGAATATAGAATTTTGGAGCCCTATTGAGGAGTCGAGAGGTACAATAATTGTAGCACTAAATATGCTAGCAATCCCAGAGATAGGGAAAGCGTTATTGAGTGGAGATGGCCACATCGTTCTTAACACGATAGCCAGGCTAGCCAAGATAGATCCAATGACGCGTAAAAGCCTAACTAATCTTTCATTATCTGGCAATAAACCAAAGAGATAGTATACATTTCAGCAAACCCTTGTTAAGGTTATGGAGCGAATGTGATTGAGGGTCCAAGATATTGACCATTGATATTGTTANAAATATCGGCGGGATCGGAAGTGATGGCGGCGACTTTATCGGCGAAGAAGATAGCCGAGGAGTAGAGATGCTTGCTCATACAGTCCCTAATTACACCTCTTAGTTTTTCTATATCTTCTTCTCTCATCTTTAAATTGAATTCAAATATATAGATTTGTAGTCAAATTTGTGTGTATATATATATATATACATATATATATATATATAGTGACACATAGTTATTTCCCTTTTGGTATACATTATGTTATAAGCGATTGATGAGGATGTTGATGAGGATTCTCTGAGAATAAAAAGTAAAGCCTTAATTTAAATAATGTATGGTATGCACACAATGTAGAGTCGCAACAAAGAGTTGAGATACACACTTGATATAATTTTGGAGTATATTAAGGATGTTGGATTAAAGTAAGCCTTGGGATAGAGATGACCGCCACATTGTAAATATGGTTGTTGGATCAACCAGTATAAATGAGTTATGGCATAAATGCTTGTATGAAGTTACTTGTTTTAATAGTGGAATTCCGGACTAGAGAGCGGTCCGAGTAGTCATTGACGATAAAATGGTTTGGATTGAGACAGGTGGTTCGGGAAAAGGTCCCGTGACCCAGATATAAACCCATAGGAGCGGTTCGATTGAGACTACATAGAATGGACAATATATTTATCCTTTTAGTACTATACTAAAGATCGTACTCAACACTAGCGTTGGAAAGTGACAGTTGCAGACCCTGACGATATTCATATATGATGATCCTAAATTTTTGAAAGGTATTTGCTTGAGGCCTAATAAGGTCACTGATTCAGCAAGAATTCTTATGAACTTTTTTAAACAAAGAATTTTTTAGCCATAGCTATTTCTTGTATTATGCAACTGTTTCCTAAGTATCTGGAAATTCAGATGTAATTAAAGTTCTAGACCTGAAACAAGAGTGTGTCAGATCATGAATCAAAGTCTATAGGAATTGTCAAGATTGTCCCAAAAGTAGTGACTTGAGAATAAAGTCACAGTGTTGGAAATAACTAACTATGACAGAATATGAAAATGAAGTGGCTACATATATGGAATTACCATAAACTTTTAACAAGGAACCGGAGTTCTACTTCGGGAAGAACAGTGGATTAAGAAATATGAGCGGGTTGGCGTACTGTTAATTATGGTTCACCCAAGCCAATCGAGGCCTCACTTACTAAATAGTGAGCCCGATATGGGAGAATATGGGAAATGGACAGCAAGAAGCTATAATTATAAAGTCTAGATGTTATGAGAATGATTGCCCTAAAAGAAGGGATGTCATGTTTTAAATATGGAGAATGAAGGAAAGGTAATATGGTATGAAGATTGATTGGTGTACCGGTTTGACATAGATTTAAGTCCCTTCCAGATTGAAGAATTGATGTGATGTTGAGAATGGATGATTGTCCAAATAAGGATGTTTAAACTGATGGTAACAATAAAATAGTGAAGTTAAGATTTCCCGACATTGGATAAAGTTGGGATTGAAAGATAAAGATAAATTGAGAAGGTTTAAATTACGATTGGAATGAAAATTATATTACATTCTGGATGTTAATTTGAGGGACAACCGTAATGAATATGAAAAAGGAACTATTCAATAAGGAGAAGTACGCAGTAGTTAAAGAATTAGAAGATATAACCTTTAGTGATACNATTGGAAGACAGAGATAAATTGAGAAGGTTTAAATTAAGATTCGAGTGAAAAGTATATTACGCTTTGGATGCTAAGTTGTGGGGCACCAGTAATGGACATGAAAAAAGAACTATTCAATAAGGAGAAGTACACAGTAGTTAAAGAATTAGAAGATATAACCCTTAGTGATATTTTGGGGTTACCACCGTTAGAGATCATGTCATTCGTCATTGACCTAGTGTTATGAGCAACTTCAACATTGGAGGCATCTTAGAAGATGGCACCTGGCAGCATAAGAGGGTTAGTCACTCAATTATTAAAAAAAAACTGTTATATATAAAGGTATCATAAGATTGAAAGTGTTACTATGAGGTGCACATGTTTTGTCGTAAAGGAAATGGATAGCGGTATGAGACTGCGCATACATTGGTGAGAATGGATTAAGTGAATTGATTAATTTAGCAATCAATTTTGGATATCTATAAAATGGATAGACATAATATTCAACCACTCGAAGAAATTAGTCTACTGGAGAAGATATATTGAGGATAGGTTATCACCAACTAAAGAATTACCTAGATAGTATGCCAAGGATGGCATTTAGCACGCGATAAGGATG
>QRFB01001293.1:53360-69089 GCA_008931105.1 Oenanthe javanica | reverse complement strand
ATGTTGTGGTGATCGAATTAAAGGTGTATCGAGAAAGTGTAGATGAACACATATAGATGAAAGAGAGGAAGATGAGAGAAGAGGCGGCGGGTAGGGAAACGAGAGATAAGTGAGGTAGAGAGAAAAGAATGTACAGTGGAGATTTTAAAAAATTAAGGGCTGAGATTAGATCTCAGTTCTCATTTTAATTTGGGTTCTCATTCGAACACCTACCCACCTATATATATATAGATTTATAGATTTTCATNCTAACAGACTTTATTCTTGAATTCAATTACCACTTGAAATTACAATCTGATCAAACTACTATATGCAATAATACATAGAATATGTCTAAGTCACTACCCTATTACAGAAGTACTAAATATGTTACAACAGGACAAATAATTACATAAGCTAGGCTTGATTTGGGTCCAACAGATTTTCACTTCATGAATTTCATAAGATTATATATATATATATATATATATATATAATCTTATGAAATTCATGAAGTGAAAATCTGTTGGACCCAAATCAAGCCTAGCTTATGTAATTATTTGTCCTGTTGTAACATATTTAGTACTTCTGTAATAGGGTAGTGACTTAGACATATTCTATGTATTATTGCATATAGTAGTTTGATCAGATTGTAATTTCAAGTGGTAATTGAATTCAAGAATAAAGTCTGTTAGAAGATTCAAGTTGAATCATACAACAAGACAAAGAAAATTTATTGGAGAAATAAAGAATGCAGTCTGAGAATTCGACTAAGGCAATTGCTCATTCGAGAAGTCACCCATTCGAGAAGTCAGGAATATGCAACTGGTTGAGAAGTCTCAAAACACACTCATTGGCTCAGTATTCGATCGAGAAGTCACTCATTCAAGACGTAAAGATATTGAAGTCAATCGAGTAGTGTGAAATGTTATTCATTCGAGAAGTCCAGAAAATTAATTCGAGAAGTTAGCAAAAGATGCATTCAAGAAGTGGTAGAGCTGAACGAATCGAGAAGTCACAGTTTCAAGTGGTCATCCGAGAAGTCTAGTCTAATCGAGAAGTCATCAAATATAGTGTGTGATCGAGAAGTCTAGACATTCGAGAAGTCAATAATTCAAGGACTAATCGAGAAGTCACAGCTAGTACTAAATCGAGAAGTCAATTTCTATGACTACTCGAATCAATTTCAACAGAGTACTCGATTGTTCCAAGGAGCTATTTTCTAGGAGAATTGCAGAACAAGATAGATAATTTTGCAGCTATGTTTTTACAGGATAAGTCAAGCCTGCAAAGATAGAGACAAGTCTACAATGAAGCTGAGAAGATAGTCAAGACAAATGACAGAAGGTATAAGGCTGGATATAGCAGTCTATCACAACAGTGTTAACTAGAAATGGATATGAGTCAAATGTAAAGTATTTTCTATCTATTTCTAGTTTTAGCAAAACTATCTCATGTGAGCATGTGCATAGGACATGTAGTCTATATATTTTATGCACAGCCACATTTGATAGTGTGCTTTTGATTTTACATTGTAATATTCCTAGAATAAGAAGCTGAAATTCAATTTGAATTTTATATTGTACCAAAGATTCTTTCTAATACACAATTAGATTGAAAGTTACATCAAGTGTTTACTATTTTCACTGTTATATGCTCTTGTAAACACTTAACTTGTTTCACCAGTTCAAAGATTCAATCTATTTGACAGTTTATCAAAGCTTTCTAAATCTAAAGAGGGCAAAAGGCTTTGAAGTATACATTCACCCCCCCCTCTGTAAACTTCTAGGACTCTTAATTTCTAACAAGTGATATCAGAGCTAGGCTGTAAACATACATACAGAGTAAAGATCAAGATGAGTTCTCAGAAGTTAAGCAACATAAAGATTCCAACCTTTGACAGAGAAAATTATAACCTATGGAAGAGGAAGATGCTGATATTCATAAAGGCTGCAAACTCCATGTATCCAGAAATATTGAAGAATGGTCCTTTCATGCCAGTAACTCTAATTCCTGAAACTATTAGGGGGTCTGAAGTTATTCCTACAACATGGATACCTAAGGACCCATCTCAGTACACAGATACAGAAAAGGAAAAAGTGTCTCTTGACAATAGCTTAATGCTTATATTAATTGAGTCACTGGATATTGTCATGTACAATAATATTGTCAATTGCACATCTGCCAAACCATATGGGAGACAATAGAAATTATGTGTGAGGGAACTGAGGAAGTAAGGGAAAATCAAAGGCAGCTCATTGTTTCTCAGTATGAAACATTCATGTAAAAACCGAATGAGGGCATAACTGAAGTATTTGAGAGGTTCAACAAACTGATCAATGATCTTTAACTTCATGGGAAATATTATGAAACAAAGGAGAAAAACATGAAGTTTTTATTAACTCTCCTAGAGCACCTGGAGCATAAAATTTTTGCAATAAGAGAGGGAAGAGATTTAACAAAGCTTCCACTTGAGATACTCTATGGAATACTAAAGATATATGAGCTAGAATTTTACCAAAAGAAGGCTATTTTAGCAAATAGAGGAAAAATGGCAAATGTCTCAAATTCCCTGGTTGCTAAGGAACCATCAACAACTGAAAAGACTCGTACAAGCAACAAGTTGAAATATGAAGAGTTTGAAGATCAGGAATAGGAAGAAAAGGACTCTGTCAAGAGTGAATCAGGAGAAGAAGATTTCTACACCATTGAAGAACTTGAAGGCATGGACAACAAAACCATGGCCTTCATGGAAAAGAAGTTTGGAAATTTGAGGTTCAAAAGAAACAAAAGTTTTAAACCAAGACCAACCTTCAACTCTTCAAGCAAAGGAAAGAATCCAACAAGAAGCACCAACAATGGAGGATACAAAACTGGAACAGTTCATAGATATAAGATAAGATGCTATAACTGTAATGAGCTTGGACACTTTGCAACAGAGTGTAGAAAACCTAAAACAATTAAGAAGGATAAAGAGTACTTGGAGTTGGAAGCCAAGTATGAAGCTCTACTCAAAAAGCAGACAGGAAAAACCTATATTGTTAAAGGAAAATGTTGGGATGACATAGATGAAGATGATGAAGAAGAGTATGGGAATCTAGAACTCATGGCCAACTCAAATGATGGATCTTCATCCTCAAATTCTCAGGTACCCTCATTAATCTCACTTGACATGTCAAATTCTCAACATAAGAAAACTGTGGAAGAATTGAGCATTGAAATGTTTAACATTCACACTAGTATGACTGCTGCATATGAGGAAATTGCTAGGTTAGTAAAAGCTAATGATGAATTGACTGCTAGGAATGAAACTCTAGAATTAGTTGTGATAACTCTGGAAAACTTGAGACATGAAAATGAGTATCTCAAAAAAAGGTGTTTGTTCTGAACAAATTAAAAAATTTCTTAAAGAACAAATTTCTGAAAATGAATTGAAAATTAGATCTTATCAAAACTCAGCTACTGTTGTTCAAGAGTTCCATGAGAAGCATAAGGAAAACTCTAGGATTGTAATTGGTTTTGATTATGAGAATCTCAAAAAGAAGAAATTTGTTTCAACAAAAGGCAAGAAAGATGAAATCCTTGGAAATCCTCACATTTTGAAAACTGTTAAGGAACCAATCTTCAAGAAACCATTGTTGAACTTGATGAAGTCAGTATGGTCATCAAACGACAGCTGGATGATGAGGATAAGGAAATAACTAAAAGAGATATGCCCTCTGTTGAAAAAGAAGAACTTACAATCAAAGCCAAGTCCATTCCTGCTCAAACTGAACCAAAACAAAATATTCAGAAAAATGACACCATGCATGCTAAGAAGAAAAAGGCAAATAGAAATGGAAAAATAGGCATCAACAACTATGCACATGTTCATAATGCACCTAGAAAGATTTGTAAAAACTGTGGTTCAATAAATCATCTTACTCATATGTGCAAGAAACCTGTTGTTAAAAGTGATGAATTTGCCTGTGATTATGTAAAATCGTTAATGCATGATGATCACAAATTTTGTGAAAAAATTGATTGTATGCCATGTAACATGAATATCATGAATACTTGCTTTAGACTCAGGAAACAGTTTGTTGATAGATGCATAAGTCAAAATCTGAACATCAACAATCCTAGGCCTAAATCTACTAGTCCTGTAAAGCATAGAAAACATTCCATGTTACCTAAGCATGCATCTAGTTCTGAAAACACTAATCAAACTAAAAATCAGAATAAGAAAAATGAGAACATGCATGTGCAGACAACTAAAAATGTTAAAAACATGAATGACATTCATGTAACGAAGCATAAAGGACCCAACCTTGTTTGGATACCAAAGAAAACTTGATTTGTATGCATTTGCAGGGCACAGGTAAGAAGAAGGTCATGTGGATTTTGGACAGTGGATGTTCAAGGCATATGACTGGTGACAAGGCCCTACTGTCACAATTCAAAGAGGAGGCTGGCCCAATGGTAACCTTTGAAGACAACAGCATTGGTTTGACCATGGGATATGGCAAATTAATTCATGGAAATATTGTCATCGAAGATGTAGCCCTGGTCAGTGGTTTGAAGCATAACCTTCTCAGCATCACTCAATTATGCAAAAAAGATTTGAAGGTGGAGTTTGCCAAGGAACTGTGTCTCATATCACACAGAAAGACCAAGGAAATTGCTCTGCAAAGAGTAAGAAAAGGAAGCCTTTTTGTAGCGGATTTGGATTCTGCAAACAAGGAGAAAATTTGTTGTTTCTACACCAAGGCCTCAGAAAATGAAAGTATGATTTGGCATAAGAGGTTATCTCACTTAAATCTCAAAAACATTAATTCTTTAGTCAAAAGAGAATTAGTGAAGGACCTGCCCACACTTTAATTCTGTATAGAAGGATTGTGTGAGGCATGCCAAAAAGGGAAAATGAAGAAATCAAGTCACAAGAATAAAGAATTCACTTCAATCACCAAACCACTGCAATTAATTCATATGGATCTGTTTGGACCAGTAAATGTCATGTCCATGTCTAAGAAAAGATTTGCTCTAGTTATGGTTGATGATTTTTCAAAGTACACTTGGGTAGAATTCTTGCACTCAAAAGATGAAGCTCCTGAGGTTATCATTGAAAATTTGAGAATATTGGATAAAGGACCTACACCAGTAGTTGCCATAAGGAGTGACAATGGTACAGAATTCAAAAATGTTACACTCAATGAATTCTGCAAGGAAAAAGGAATCACTCACCAATTCTCATCCCCAAGAACTCCACAGCAAAATAGAGTGGTTGAGAGAAAGAACAGGACTCTCATTGAAGCTGCAAGAACCATGTTAGCAGAAGCAAATCTACCAACTAGTTTTTGGGCTGAGGCTGTTAGAACTACTTGTTACACTCAAAACAGAATACTCATCATAAAATCAGTTGGAAAGACTCCCTATCACATCATGGCAAATAGAAGACCATCTATAAAGTACATGCATGTGTTTGGGACAAAATGCTTTGTTCTCAGGGATGATGTCAACAATCTTGGGAAGTTTGAAGCCAAGGCATATGAAGGAATTTTTGTGGGATACTCTTTGGACAAAACTGTCCATAGGGTATATGTGATTGATCAACATAAGGTTATGGGAAGCACAAATGTGACATTTGATGATTTCAAATTCCCTACCATGAATTTGGAAGGTGAAAACTGTGACACATTGAGATTTGAAAATGAGATAGAGCCTGAAACATTTGCNAATGTGACATTTGATGATTTCAAATTCCCTGCTATGAATTTGGAAGGTGAAAACTGTGACACATTGAGATTTGAAAATGAGATAGAGCCTAAAACATTTGCAACTGAAAATGTTATCAATACTCATGAAGACTCCCATGTAGACATCTCACATGGAACAAATGTGGAAGAGACATTGAAGATTATAGTCATATTCAACTTGAGAATTTTCCACACAACTCTAGCATTTACTCAGGGGGAGATTCTCAAGGATCTGCAACAAATGGCAATCACTTCAATCAGGAGGAAACATGTTCAAATAATAAAGATGGTGCTCATCAAAATAAATGGAATAGAGCTCACACAGCTGATCAAATCATTGGAAATCCTGATGAAGGTGTGAGGACAAGAAGAGCAACTATGAATGAATGCATATTTGCTTGCTTTCTGTCTCAAAATGAGCCAAAAAGGATTGAAGAAGCCATGTTGGATCCATACTGGATAATTTCCATGCAAGAGGAATTGAATCGATTTATGAGAAATAATGTTTGGGAACTAGTGCCACCTCCAAAGGATAGATCAGTAATTGGCACTAAGTGGGTCTACAGGAACAAAATGGATGAACATGGAATTGTGATAAGAAACAAGGCAAGGTTGGTTGCAAAAGGCTATTCACAAGAAGAAGGCATTGACTATGATGAGACTTTTGCTCTTGTTGTAAGATTGGAAGCAATTAGAATTTTCCTAGCCTTTGCAGCACACTCAAACTTTAAGGTCTATCAAATGGATGTCAAAAGTGCATTTCTCAATGGTGAATTAGAAGAGGAATTATATGTGCAACAACCACCTAGCTTTGAAGATCAAAAATTTCCAGGCTTTGTTTACAAACTCATCAAAGCATTGTATGGACTCAAACAAGCCCCTAGAGTATGGTATGACACTTTGTCAAAATTTCTTCTAGAAAATCAATTCACTAGAGGAATTATTGACAAAACTCTTTTCTACAATAAGCATGGTGAGGATATCATATTTGTTCAAATCTATGTAGATGATATCATTTTTGGGTCTATAATTGAAAAACTGTCAAAGGTTCTCTAAGCTAATGCAAAGTGAATATGAGATGAGCATGATGGGAGAGCTCAATTATTTTTTAGGCCTTCAAATAAGTCAAAGGGATGATGGCATTTTCATAAGTCAAACAAAGTACATCAATGACTTACTCAAAAGGTTTGACATGCAAGACTGTTCTACTGCCAAGACTCCAATGTCTACAGCTACAAAACTTGATGAAGATAAGAAAGGAAAAAGTGTAGACATGAAGACCTACAGAGGAATGATTGGATCTCTCCTTTATCTCACAGCTAGTAGACCTGACATAATGTTCTCTACATGTCTATGTGCAAGGTTCCAGGTAAATCCCAAAGAATCTCATTTCATTGTTGTCAAAAGAATTCTGAGATACCTTAAAGGAACACCTTTCATGGGGTTATGGTACCATAAAGAAACAGGATTCAACTTAGTTGGATATTCAGATGCTGATTTTGCTGGGTGCAGAGTGGATAGAAAAATCACCTCAGAAAGCTGTCAATTTCTTGGACAGAGATTGGTGTCTTGGTTTAGTAAAAAACAACAATTAGTTTCTACTTCCACAGCTGAGGCTGAATATATTGCTGCTGGAAGTTGTTGTGCTCAAGTGCTTTGGATCAGGAATCAATTAAGGGACTATGGACTGGTGTTGGAAGGAATTCCTATCATGTATGACAACACTAGTGCCATATCAATTGTTGCAAATCCAGTCAACCATTCCAAGACAAAGCATATTGATGTAAGGTACCATTTCATAAGGGAACATGCAAAAAATAGAGTAATTAAATTGTTCTATGTTCCTACACAAAAATAGTTGGCTGATATATTTACTAAGCCACTTGATGAAGCCACCTTTAACAGGTTGGTTAGTGAAATTGGAATGCTAAATTCTTCAGGATAAGTGGCCTAATAAATATATCTCTTCAATTGTTACAATAATTGTTTCACAGACATGAACTTAAATGATTTATCTAAGTGAAACAAAACTGGTATATATTTATAAATATGTCAGTTATATTGTTGTACATATTGTTAATAAATGTTTTTAAAACTAACTTAGAACTATTTCCTTGTTTTGAGAAAGCCTAAAAAGAATTATTATACTTGTGCATTATTAAATAACAAGTGTGATAATTAAAATTTCAGGAATATCAATTAAACTCATTTCTCTTTTTAGGATGAATAAATAAATTTTATCTAAGAAATGTTGTTGGTAAAGTATTATTTTGTTTTCCAAGTGAAAATAAAATAATTTCTCAAAAACTGGAATTTGTAGTTAAGTTTCCATTCTTTCTGACTTCTCGACTAAGCTAATTGTAGAGCTCTCGAATCATTCATTTCTAAGAGTTCTCGAATGATTTGAGTTCTCGAATAGTCGATTTTGAGTTCTCAAACAGTTCATTTCTAGAGTTCTCAATCAAGTACTGTTGAGAGTTCTCGAATCCTCAGAGTTCTCGACCATAGCTTGAATGAGTTCTCGATTGTCTTAGTTCTCGATCAAAGTCTGACAGTTCTCTACTAAAATAACTTTACCCTTTTTCAGAGTTCTCGATCACTAAAATCGATTACTATTCTAGTCGAGTTGTCTGTGTCATATAAATAGCAAAGTAGATCTAACATTTCATTTCTACGCTTAACTACAAACTCAAAGAAACCCTTACATTCCAACTATTACTCTTTAACACTTGCTTTCTCTCTTTCTCTCTAAAACTTCCGTTTCTTCTTTTCTCTATTTCTATACACTAATTCAATGGTGTCCTCAAGCTCAGTTTCAACCGAAGTTTTTGTCATTCCAGAAACCAATTTCTTAGCAATATTCAGAGATGCAGATGCTAAACCACAGTACAAATGTTTCACAAAATTTCTCATAGACTCATACCTAAAAGAAGCCCTGTTAGCAAACCCAACTCTTTATCTGGATATTGTCGAACAATTTTGGGCAACTGCAGACTGGGAAAACATATCTCTGGAAGATGTGAGCTCAAAAGTGGTAGTAACCTGCAAAATCCAATGAGTAGATACAAGTTTTGATGAAGAAGATGTCNGTTGTTACTTGCAAAATCCAAGGAAAGGACATTAGTTTTGATGAAAATGATGTGAACAAAAGCTTGAAAATTTCAACTGAAGAGTTTAATGAGGAACCAACTGAAGATGATCTTCTAGACTTCCTGGAGATTATTAGGTATTCTGACACTGTAGACAAAGAAAGTAAAAAGTTCAAACTTGGGAAGATAAACAAGAAGTTTATGAGGAAGGGGTGGTCATTCATGTTTGATACTATCTTGAGAGTCTTCACCCGCAGGAAAACAGGATTTGACCAGGTTAGCGTCATTGCCATGAAGTTGGCCTACTCATTGGCCTATAACCAAAGGCTCAATGTTAGAAAGCTAGTTCTTGGGGAACTCATAACCAGGATTCCCAAGAAAGGTAATGAGATTTTTCTTCCCTCGCTTTATTCAATTAATTCTCAATTATAAAAATGTTAGTTTAATTGAATTGCCTGGGATGAAAAAACAGAGAATTGGCTATTCCAAATCCATGTCAAAAATTATTTTTGCTACATTGGATAGGAGAAACTCAATGAATGTACCCCTTCAAACTACACCTCACATGTTAAGTGTATTTAAGGGATACCCACTTGAGAAGCCTAAATATGGTTATCTTGATGCAGTAGGAGGTTCTAAGGTTGCATAAGAACCAAATGCACCTAACCCAATGACTTCTAACCCAACTGCTAGCCCTTCTTTGAATTCAATAGATGCTAGCCAACCAACTTCTACATCCTCTCAAAAGGGTGTAGTTGTAAAGAAGAAGAAGGAGAAAACTGTAAGAAAAAGAGCACTAGAGACTGTTGTAGAAAATGAAACTGAATTGGATGAGTCATCTGTGGAACCTTTAACCAGGAGAAAGAAAAATAAAAAGGCCACAACAGACCACTATACATCCTCTCAACAGGATGTAGAGATTAACAAGGGATTAAACCTACTTCTAGGTGCACTTTCTCAACAAGGTGCATCTATTGAAACTGGGAGCCAGCCCACTCCATCCTCTACAAAGTCTGCACCATTACAAGAATTCACTCCTGTCAATGAAGATGCTTTAGTTGAAAAGAAGACACACTGTGCACAAGTAGGATCTTCTCTAGAAACTTCCCCATTTTCTCAGGGGGAGTTGTCAATACTCAGTTCTACTCACACTCTCTCTTCCACCTTTCAAATTTCTTCTCAACCAATTGTGTCTAGTCAAACACATGAAGTTGTTGATCATCAGGATTCTTACTTCCCTGGTGAGCCCCACTCAAGTGACTTGGTGCATGACACCTTGTTCACCACTCAGGACACTCATTTAGATGGTGAGGGAATGCATGTTGAGGCATATCCTGATGACACCATCAAAACCACAGAGGTTTCAGGAGTTTTTACTTCAGACTCTGTGGGGGCTCAGGCATATCAAAGCCAAGTGTCTTCACATACATTGGGTAATCTAGGGGACCTTCACACCATGCAAGTGGCATCCCCTGGACACTCTCCAGTCATTCAAAGATTGTCTTCTTAGGAAAAATCACATGTCCATCCAGTGTTTAATGAATCATCTGAGAAATTGGATGAGAAAATAGATACTGAGGGGACTACTGTAACAAGTGGCCCTAGCTCTCACTCTTTGTCACAATGGCTGGAACCTGTGCAACATGACAGGGAACCAGGACCATCAACTCTTGGTGGATCACTTTCTGATGAAAAACTACAGGAACTGTATGGAGATCAGTTGGAAGGATTTTATCACATTGTACAGCAGCTATTGACTTCTCATTTGCCAAATAAGGATTATGCTGCAATAATGTTGAAGTATGCAAAAGATCAAGAGGAGTTGAAAGAAAAGAATGAAAATTTAGCTGAAAATGAATAGGACAATGTGGATGCCTGGCTGGACAGTAAATCTGCAGTTAACATGAAGAAGTATTGGAATGGACCAGACAGAAGTATCTCACTTCCCTTGAATTATGTGAGAAGATATTTACTCCAAATGCCATGTATGATGCAATTCATGAAGCTGCTAAGGTTCAACTTCAGTCAAATCACTACCTTGCCAAATGTGTGCAATCTGATATATATGATCATAGAGCCAAGTTAGAAGGCACCTTGAGAGCCATGGAAGACAAAATGAAGCCTGTAGGTTTTTATGGAAACACATCAAGAGGAGAATCAGGAAAGTCATCCATTCTCCATTCCAAGATAGATTCTATGGAAAAGGTGTTTAAGGAAATGGTTCAAAGTCACACAGCCATCCTGGATAATCAAAGGAGAATCAACAATATGGTTGAAGTCTTGTACAAAAATAGGCATGCAGATAGGCTGCCTGATGATGTGCCTCTACACACCTTATCACCTCTCCAAGTGGATCTTTACTATCAGTCAAAAGCCAAAGATGAAGCTGCAAGGGCCTCTACCATTGATACTTTGAATGCCAGAGTTGACTCTCTTTCTACCACAGTTTCCACAGTTGTGTCAGATGTCCAAAGTCTCAAGAAGGAGTTTGTCAATTCTTCTGCAACTTAGGGAACTACACTTGTCAGCATATCTGCTCAACTCACTTCTCTACAATCACTTATATCTAACTTGAGCAAATCAAGTCAAGCATCTCCAGAACCAGTTCCAACTCAAATCAAGCTAAGTCATTATACCTTTCTTCCAAGACAAGATATCAATCCTAAGGGGGAGAAGGAAAGGAGAGAAGAGATAAAGGCTGAAAGGTAAAAGGCAGTTATGAGAAAGCTCAGAAGTGAAATTCTAAAGCCTAATTCTGACAAAGATTTCTTGGACCTTCTGCATCACATCAAAAAGCAAGTTAAGGTCCATCACTGGAGCTACAAGAAGATGTTTGACAATGCTATTGTTTTAGTAAGGGGAGTCAAATTTGAGCAGAATGGATAAATGTTTAAAGAGCCTTTAATTCAGATGGAGTCTGGTTACTTCAAAGTCTCAGTTGCACTATTTCAAAGATTATCTTATACTGAGCTGGAGTGTCTGCACAAAGCAGTGGAGTTAGTAACTCAAGAGGATGAAGAATTGAAGAATCAAATATTGGGACCTCTCCTATCCAATGCACTTCTTGAAACTTACTGCAGCCCAGATAGAGTGATGTACATGGCTAGAGGAGAAAGGCTTGCACATTTCAAGATTCCTCAACATCTCAACTCAGGGAACAGAAGTCAAATCATAAACCTGATTGAGTTGATTGAAAAGAAAAAGGTAAAACAAGTTGAAGAAAATGTGATTATAGAAAAGATAAAGAAGTTCATAAGTGGACAAATATCCGACTTTGCAAGTGAAGAGTTAAAGAAACAGAAGAAGGATGATGAGGACAAGGATCAGGACAAGAAGGACAAAAAGCCTGAGTCCAGGAGTGATAAGGGTGAAAAGAAGGAAGACAAGAAAAAAGAGAATGTGGACAAAAAGAAAAGAGAAAAATCTGAGAAAGATAAAAAGAATCAAAGGAGAAATTCTTCCAAGCAGCAAGCTGTTGGTACTCACTCTAGTACTCCTACCAAATCTCAGGGTACTAGTGTGGTCCCAACAGTTTCTGAAACTGCTATTGCCCCTAAATTCAAATCACCAAGAATATTGTTTATGAAAGTTACTGCACATAGAGTAATAAGGAAGGAAATTGGAAAGAATCATGTAAAGAAATTGAAGCCAAGTCAACAGATCAAGGTCAACACTGCCACAACAACTAAATTCAAGAATTCTACTATCTCATTGCTAGTTAGATGTCCTAAGTAGAGGAAACAACTCATTGTTCCTGATAAAGGTCTACTAGTCAAACCTATTCAAGAAATTGCAGAGATTAATAAGAGAAGAATCAAACAGTGGAAGGCCAACAGAATTGTCAAGGTTGAAATCAGGGACTAAAGAATGTTTGTTACAACTGTTGATAGAGAAGAAAGAGGTTTCCATCATGATAACTCTAACGCTACCACTCATGATATTATGAGAGTGATCAGCTTATTTGACAAGAGAAACATGATTGATAAATTAAAGATGATGGAAATGGCTCAGTACCTGGCAAAGAAATATTAGAAAAAGATTGACAAAATCAAGTATATGGAGGACATGGTCATCAAGAAGATGAAGGAGGAGGAAAGAATAGAAAAGTTGTCTGAAGAATTAAGAAGGCAGGGAAAGTGCAGGGTGCTCAAGGATCCTGATAGAATTGAATTTAAACTGAGAAGTTGAGCCACAATCAAAATCAGAATGAAGTTTATTCAAGACTATCATATGCAAACTCTCATGATTGCTGCTGACTTATTAAAGGATGCTATATTAATTGAAGAAGTCATGGCCAGGCAACAGATTCTAGAGGCTATTGAAGAAAATAAGGCAAGGGAGGAAAGAGAAAGAAAAGAAAGATATGACCAGGAAAATCATCAAATAGGTAGGCTTGATATCTTGTATTAATTTGTAAAATTCCTCATTTTCCAAATTGGGGGAGATTATTGGACCCAAATCAAGCCTAGCATATATAATTATTTGTCTTGTTGTAACATATTTAGTACTTCTGTAATAGGATAGTGACTTAGACATATTCTATGTATTATTGCATATAGTAGTTTGATCATATTGTAATTTCAAGTGGTAATTGAAGTCAAGAATAAAGTCTGTTAGAAGATTCAAGTTGAATCATGCAATAAGACAAAGAAGACTTATTGGAGAAGTAAGGAATGCAGTCTGAGAATTCGACTAAGCAATTTCTCATTCGAGAAGTCACCCATTCGAAAAGTCAGAAATATGCAACTAGTCGAGAAGTTTCAAAACACACTCTTTGGCTCAGTATTCGATCGAGAAGTCACTCATTCAAGAAGTAAAGATATTGAAGTCAATCGAGTAGTGTGAAATGTTATTCATTCGAGAAGTCCAGAAAATCAATTCGAGAAGTTAGCAAAAGAAACATTCGAGAAGTGGTAGAGCTGAACTAATCGAGAAGTCACAGTTTCAAGTAGTCATCCGAGAAGTCAAGTCTAGNAGAGCTGAACTAATCGAGAAGTCACAGTTTCAAGTAGTCATCCGAGAAGTCTAATCTAATCGAGAAGTCATCAAATATAGTATATGATCGAGAAGTCTAGATATTCGAGAAGTTAATCATTCAAGGACTAATCGAGAAGTCACAGCTAGTACTAAATCGAGAAGTCAATTTTTATGACTACTCGAATCAATTTCAACAGAGTACTCGACTGTTCCAAGGAGCTATTTTTTAGGAAAATTGCAGAACAAGACAGATAATTTTGTAGCTCTGTTTTTACAGGATAAGTCAAGCCTGCAAAGATAGAGACAAGTCTACAATGAAGCTTGGAAGATAGTCAAGACAAATGACAGAAGGTATAAGGCTGGATATAGCAGTCTGTCACAACAGTGTTAGCTAGAAATGGATATGAGTCAAATGTAAAGTATTTTCTATCTATTTCTAGTTTTAGCAAAACTGTCTCATGTGAGCATGTGCACAGGACATGTAGTCTATATATTTTATGCACAGCCACATTTAATAGTGTGCTTTTGATTTTACATTGTAATATTCCTAGAACAAGAAGCTGAAATTCAATTTGAATTTCAGATTGTAGCAAAGATTCTTTCTAATACAATTAGATTGAAAGTTACATCAGGTGTTTACTATTTTCACTGTTATATGCTCTTGTAAATACTTAACTTGTTTCACCAGTTCAAAGATTCAATCTATTCAACAGTTTATCAAAGCTTTCTAAATCAAAAGAGGGAAAAGGCTTTGAAGTATACATTCACCCCCCCTGTAAACTTCTGGGACTCCTAATTTCTAACAAAATCTATAAACATATTCATAATTTTATAGATGATACTCAATTTTATAAAATAATTATATATAAATATATTTCGAGAGATCAATTTAAATATTTAAATATAATATTTACAATTAAAAAATAATTTAACTAATTATAAAAATATTAAAAATTAGAACCTGTCATTTCTCTTCAAATCATGAGTGCCCTCACTAAAAATTTTAGTGTGGGTCAACTACTGACCATGATTATCTTATTTTCACAATTTTATAAAGTTCGTTGGGTTTATATGAGAATAAATAAGTTCATAGGTTAAATTGCAAAAAAATAGAAAATTCGTTGAGTTTTTTGGCTAATAACTCTAAATTAATAAACATTTTTTTAATTTAATGATTTGTGAAGGGTTTTTAATACTCGCGAAAGTATGGTTTAATGATATAAAATGATATAAAATTCTTGTATTTATATATAAATCATGAATACGAGTTTAATATTGAATTCTAGTCTTTAAAAGCGATCTCGATGCAAATGTCTCATGTGCCCTGTGTGAAATACTCAATACGAAAAAAATGTTTAATTCTCTTTTCTTATTATTTAAATGTGTCTTATATTATATAGTTTAAATAATTTATTAAATTACTTGGTACCTCATATAATATTGTAAGTATACAAAGTGACTGATAATTTTCAATGCAGATACACCAAAATAGATAGAATACTACAATTTCATATAACATAATTATTAATTATGATTATAAGTAAACTTTTACAAAAAAATGTAATAAAACTATTATATTTTAGTGTTAAAGCTATACTATTTTAGTGTTATCCAATGTTGAGCTCAATTCTGTCAATGTCGTGAGCAAATGCCTATGCTCGTAAAGGTTTGTGGGAACCATGATAGAGCCTGTCTATATATAGACTATGTCCCATAAAACACCTCAGAGTTTCCATTCTTAGGAACCAAAATAAACCAAAGATTTGAAAATAACAATACCCATGTCAGGGATACGAAAATAACAATATCCGCCAAGACACGTGATTTTCCCAAACAAAAATATCAGATTACAAGCTTAAACTCCACAAACCAAGGTCAACTAGCTGCTCTACAAGAGTATTACTTTCTTCATTACTCTAACTAGATGAATATATTACAGGAATTGTGGA
>QRFB01001293.1:35391-48462 GCA_008931105.1 Oenanthe javanica | reverse complement strand
AAGAGACTGAATGTTAATTGGTTGATATTGGATATTGGAGGAACCTGAAAATCAACTCTAAGAGAAGATCTAACACGTTGACGCAACAAAATTTCATCAAGCAAGAAGTTAAATTAGATTTAATATGTTAACTAAGTTTTGGTCTTTTTCAAAAGTCTTCGATTCTTTATAAAGAAAACCGGGGCATTCATCACTTGCAAAATTCAAGGGATGTCTGATGGCCCATGAGATATGCAATTTTACAGAGGCAGTAGCCAAACTTGACAAAGTCCGGGTATGCAAGTCAAATAATTAGAAGTTGTCGGACTGAAGATGTTACAGGCAATGGCAATATATACTTTCTGAACTCACAGGGAACCAAAAGCTTGCACTGATAATAGCCAAAGCTCAGAACTGTAGTTTGCCTTCTGTTCTTCACTACAGAACTCCCACCTCAAATATTCTGCATGCTACTAAGAAACAAACAGTGGAATGGAAAGAAATCACACGGTTGTAACAGCAAGAACATTACTATTTACCCCACACAAGACCAAGACAATCATACATATAAACACACACATAATTTAACTAATTTCCTTGCAACAACATCCTACGTCAACAAAGCTACTAATATAAATAATGATCCCAGCGACTAATATAAATAATGGTCCCAAACTAACTATAATCAAACTCTTTTATGCGCTCTGTACGCCACTATGGCAGTACAATTTTTTGAGTGAAGGGGAAGATGCACACAAAAATTTCCCAAAAAGTATCTCAGCTTTTGAATTCTCAACATAACCTATTTCCGCAGTATGAAGTTGTTCCAGGACAATCTTCTTGTTATCTAGTGATTTCAAATACTGCTCAGCTGCTAACTCCACAGAATTCGTTCTCTTCCGTTTTTGCACCTATCCATAAACAATATCAATACAATATATTATGCTACAAGAAAGAAAAATAAATTCAGCTGTTCCCTATCTCCTATTTTAGTACGAAGGAAATAAATAACCAAAGTGCCGACTCTCACCCCTAATATCTTAAGGCTTTGCAAGTTGGGAGAACTTCTGATCAAACACAGCATATTCGATAAATGACACAAATTATAAAAGTCAACATCGTATAATACAAGTGTTTTCATGTTCTCCATGGCCGTTGTGAGCCTTGTCAGTATAGCTTGCTCTGGATCCAGAAACTGCACACAAAACACGAGCATAATTATTTTGTGTGTGTGTGAGCCTTAGACAGTAAAAGGAACACTAAATTATAATACTAGAAAGTGTTGAACTCTTGGTTTACCTGGAGGCCCAAGCTATTTAGTGTAAGAGTAGCCATTTTAGGTGTAGAGCTAAGAAACCTTTGTAGATTAATACATTCTTTCATGCTGGAGTTCGGGTCTTTACAGCGACCATAGGCAAATGCGTGCTCTAATAATTCCTTTCTTGCGAGCTCAAATTTGTTAAGATTTTTATTATGATGTGTAAATTGGCAGCCCGGATGTTGAATACCAGAACAATAAAACAAACTCAATTGATTGAGTTGAGGTCCAAATGACATGTTAGCAAAAAATGTGACATGTGAAAGGTAAACCAAAGTCAGATTACGGAAACCTCGAAAGTTTGGGGGTTGATAGAGCCTAAAGTTAGAAAGCATCAAATGAATCAACTCTGAACACGAAAACAAATGATAGGGCAAAAAACAAAGAGGATTTTCCTTCACATTAATAATCACTAAATGCTTAACCCTTTTAATGGATAGTAGTACCATCCAATGTTCGAAGTCTGATCGTAAACTTATATTTGGAGGGATGTATACAGCGAATTTTACTATGGGGCCTTTGATAGCTGAAAGAATGTTAAAAACAGTTTCCTCGATTATAGATCGGTGAGATTTCACATCTTTTTTAGAGATAAATTGATTCATAAATACACGTTTGAGAAGCACATCACTGCGGCTTCGCCATATATCCCTCCAAGTTTTCGACAGAATACTGGTTCTTGCAGCATCTTGTATTGGAATGCGATCCAGAATACAAGTTACTAGGTGCATTGGCAATTTGCGAATCAGATTATCCCCAGTGGCACGACGACATCTTTTAGCAATTCGTCTCATCTTCTGAGAAAATAAGAGGGGAATTAAGGTAAATCAATTCCGACATTCATTTGAAGCTACAAGAAGTCAAGAACCTTATCAAAGTTTTCACTACATATACGATTAATATATGATCTTTAATATATGATCTTGTTAAAAGTCGGTCTACTAATACATTAAGGTTTCAGAAGAACCGGTAACTTAACACAAAGCTTCCACAACATACATATACCACTATGACTTTATCAGATAAAGAGATATTATTTCATTTAAAGTCGTCACTTTTAACATATACAGCCTTGATCCTCCTGAATCTACAGATCAAAATCAAAGCTTTACATTATCATCATACTACAAATTAATAAATAGGAGGATAAGTTACCTGAAATTACACATATACAAACAGTAATTTGAAATGGAACCATAGTCGATACAAAAATATGAAAATATAATTATAACTATAAAAAATTATGTATTAATTTTTTATACCCGAAAACAATTGCTTTTTTCTGTCAAATAAATTCAAGTGCCACACCAACAACATACTCTCCACTCCCTTATCATTAGCCCACTACTCACGAAGAACCTAACTAATCAAAGTTTTCGATAATATATGATCCTGCTAAGTGAATCAAATATATACGATAATATATGATCCTATGAAGTCAATCAAATACATGATCCTGGTAAATTGATATTCATTCATACATCAGAGATACAATCCAAAAGCATATCTTACACAACGACAACATAAAAATATACGTGCCTTCCGGCTTATAAGCTCTTTACAAACACCCAACTTGTGAAAGAGTAACGTTAAAGGTCGTAAGTTTAATCAATCAGTATCTTCTATTCAATCTATATGTTATAATTTTTTTAAAGTTATTTCTCTAATTTTATGGGATATATATACTAAATAATTATATAAATTATTATTAGTTTTCTTAGTTATCTTCTAATTAGGAATCTTATAAAAAATATTCTAAATAAATTAGTACTCACAATCTAATTAGGATTTAAAATACTATTACCTTCTAATTAGTAACTAATAACTTACTCTAATTATAAGTTTTATAAAAAATATTAAATATAAGTTAATTTATTCTTGAACAAAAATAATTTTTATAAAATTATAAATAAGTTAAAAAATATCAATTATTTTGGATAAGTTTATATTTTATATAACAAAATTATCTCTTATTTGACATCCGTCGATATATTTTAATATTATACAAACACATTACAAAGAAATTTAATATTACAAATAAAGATGTAATTTGAAACGGAAACATAGTCAATACAAAAATATGTAAATATAATTATAACTATAAAAAATTATGTCAAAAATAATTGTTTTTTCTGTCAAGTAAATTTAAGTGGCACACCAACAACATACCTTTCACTCCCTCATCAGTGCCTACTTAATCAAAGTTTTCAATAATATATGACCCTGGTAAGTGATATCGATTTACACATCCGGGATAAAATTTCAAAATTCAAAAACGTATCTAACACAACGACAACATACAAATATAAGTACATTTCGGCTTACAAGCTCTTTACAAGATAATTCAAACACCCAACTTGTGAAAGAGCAATAACGTTAAAGGTTGTGTTCACAAGTAGCCCGGGGTATCTATATATTCTAACTTTATTAAATTATTATTATTCTCAATTATCTTCTAATTAGGAATCTTATAAAAAATATTAAATTATTTTAATTAAAAATCTAAATAAATTAGTACTTACAATCTAATTAGAATTTAAAATACTATTACCTTCTAACTAGTAATAATTAACTTAATCTAATTAAGTCATTTGACCATGGCCGCGTGACGCCTCTATCAATTTAGGGTTTGTACGTAACTAAAAAAATGTCATCTCTTCTCTCTCTATCTCTCTCTCCCTGTCATCTCTTCTCTCTCTATCTCTCTCTCCCTCTCCCTTTACCCATGGTTACTCTATCGATTCTTGTTGAATTCTTGGTACCCGTGATGTTTGAGACATCATATCTCAAAAGCCCCTTGATTTGAAGTTGTATATATCTCAAAGAGATCTTTTCCTGCGAGTGTTTATTCAACTCGATGATGACTCATTCGTAACTTAGTGAGTGGATAACTCAGATGGACAAATTTTTCATTAATATTGATTGAAATTTTATATTTTTATACGCTGGTTTGGGAGTTATGTGTAATAATCGTGTGTATTTACTCCATGATTGAAGTATTCTCTGTGAAACTCATAGAATTATAATTGTTTTATTGATATCTTGAATGACTTTAGTGAATTGTTGAGATGGTATTATATTCATAGTTGTGGTCTCTGTGGAATGATAGAACTCTCAATTCATGTTGTTATTGCAAGCATTGCCCGATTTACTTTGGATTTTAGGTGATATGTATTGATTAGTGTCACATAGGTATGTAGGTATGAGTGAGTGTGTGTGTGTGTGTGGAGATGTATGTGTGGTGGTGTTCTTGAATGTTTTTGTATGTGTGTGTTGTAGTGCGTGTTTTGATCCATAGTTGGAGATAAAAATTTTTAGGGATATTGTTTTTGGGAATTTTGATTACTTAATTTCGTGATTATTGTATCTTTAATGTTTTCGGTTACGTTATTTTGATTTCGTGTTTAGTGCATTATTAAATATTAATTAATATCATTAATGTGTTGCTTGTTATATTTTGAAATATAAGTTTTGACTATGGGTTTTAATTTATTGTGTTTTGTTTTCATATTTGATAATTGGCCAACCATTGTCATTTTTATTCTTTTAAAAATACAAGACAAAAATTATTATTCTTTTTCAATTTCGAATGACAATATTGATAGTATTTACAAATATGGTAGTTAATTGTTTTGATTGAAAATGTTAATTTTGAATTGATAATTTTTTGTTAATGATATGTATGTTATTTACCTTATTTAACGAGTTGTGTGCCATATATGATGACTTTTTGTCCTATAAGGGAGTGTCATATATGATGGCTTGTTGACCATATAAGGTGGTGTTTATGTATCATTAATGACTTTTTATGTGCTTTATAATGGTTCTTTCTTTAATTTTTAAAATTTATACTTTATTTTTTTTAAAATTATTTTCTAACCAAAGGGGTTTCCTTTGGTTAGATTAAATATNATTATGTGAGGGTTAAATGGCAGTTTTGTCACTCAACTCATCACTAACTTGCAAGTGAGTCATCCAACTAAAAAAACTTTCAATCGAATCACTAAACTAAAAATATATTGTAATTAAGTCATTAAACATTAAAAACATTTCATGGCCGTTAAATCGCCTTTGACTTTAACGGAAGTCCGTTAAATATTAACACATCAGCTTCCAATTAGACTCCACCTTATAATACTATCCATTTAACTTAAATCCGACCCATCCCTTTAAAAAATCCTATCCAGAATCTTCATGCTTACTTCCCTAATATAGATGCACGCCACATATACAACCTCAATCAAGAACATAGGATTATAGGAATATGCATAAGAAAAGCTAAAATCACAAATGATGTAACACTTGTAACATACCTCCAATAACAACATTTTAATCCATACAAGAGTCAAGACTCAAGACACTAGCTTAATAGCTTTACAACAACAAAAATAAGCTGCCTCAAATTTCTCATGAACCCATCTTTATATCTTTAGTTTTGTAAACGGAAAATTGAAAGATCCAATCTTTTTGGTGCTACGAAGCTAACAAAGTTGGCGATTGAAGAGAAATTTAAGGGATGAGAAAAAGTGTTCTAAGAACCCTAATCCTAGAATTAGAAATATGAAGTTAAATAGAGAGTTTGAAGCTAGGGGTGGGTATATTATTCCCTCATCTTTTTATACATTTTAGAGTATGTGTGTCTGTATTCATATGTGTATTCTAAATTATTTACAAGATGAGTTTGGTGAGAGGTTTTGAGTTGTTATGAGATCTCAGATTACTAAAAATATTTATATGGTTTGTTATAGAAAAGAGAGATGAATATATGGGTTCTTTAAATAGTTAGGTCGGATTAAGAGTAGCGAGCTATACATGCTACATTGGATAAAAATTAGCCATGTCAGCTAGCCCATTCAAACTTCCGTCTAATATTTAACGTAAGTAACGATCAGTGATCTGATTGAAAATTTTAAATAGTTAAATTAGTCAAATGCAAGTTTTTTTAGTGGAGTGACCCACTTGCAAGTTATGGATGAGTTGAGTGACCAAAATGCCATTTAACCCGATTAAATATATACCAATATTTCTATTAATATCTTATTACCGTATATAATATTTATTATTTAATTATATAATATTATATACTCTTTTTTTGTTTTATTTCTAATTTATGTCTTTTGTTATTTTTTCTTATTTGCAGGATGTTCGGACATGACGTTTTATAAGGGTGTTTTCTTCTCGACATTAAAGATCTATTATCTAAATTTCCCTGGTCATCTTTGCATGTCCGATAGTTAGATAATAACTTTTTTGTATGAAAGAAACTCATTCCACGTGCTATTGTATTCTGATACAATTCATATACGAATACGTATATCGTTGTAAAAAAAAACTTACTCTAATTATAAGTCTTATAAAAACATTAAATACAAGTCAACTTATTCTTGAACAAAAATAATTTTTATAAAATTATAAATAAGTTAAAATATCAATTATTTAGGATAATTTTTATATTTTAAAATATCAATTATTAAAAAGGTTAATTAATAAAGAAAAATAACACCAAATTAAAATGATCTTTAAAATATATAAATAAAATTTTAGAATATACAAAAAAATAATATATAATATGATGAAATTTGTTTAATAGGTTATTAATGTGAGATATGAGAATCAATTACAGAATGGATCGTTCATCATCAGTAAATGGCAGTCCACTATAAATTAATTAGTGGGTTTGATATAATTTAATATTCATATTTAGTTTCAAAAAATATCTATTTTAGAATTTAAATTTACACGACGATGTTGAAAAGTAAAACCGATAATAAAAAATGTTTTATTAAACTATAAATTTAATCACATATTTTAAAAAAATTATAATAATATTTTGAAACTGTCACCGCAAACGCAATTTCATCAAATAGTCATATAAAATCAGGGTATGTATATCCTTATATATATAGGTGTTTGATCAAATAGAAACCAAATTTTGAATAAAAATTAGAAACTGATCCTCGCCATTCATTATATTTTATTATCTTATAATCTCAGTCACACATTAAAGAATTTTTAAATAATATAAAATGACAAAGATCACATTAATTTTTGTGTTTGACCTAACCATTTTACCACAACTAATTTTTTTACTTTCTCTCTCTACTCTCTCCGCTGCTCATATCTCTCTCGTCTCTTTCACTGTAACTCTCTATCGGTAAGCTCTTTCTCTCTTTACTCTCTCTCCGCTGTTAATCTCTTCTCTCTTTTGAAAATCTGTAGTGTATTGTTGTGAGAGGAATTTAGTACATACTATGGAGGCCCAATGCTAGAATAACGGAAAGAAAGTGATGTAAATCGGTCAAGAAACAGGTTCCTGATCAAGCTTTCACAGGGGGGTGAATGAAGGTTTTAATGATGAAGGGACTGAGCTAGCAAAGGTCCAAGGCACCAACATATAGTCTTGAGATTATACAAGTCAAGCACCTCAGAATGACAAATAATACTCAAGTTTTCTATGTGCTTTCCTATCACTAAGTATTTTCAAACCATTTGCTAGTTGCCTAGATACCCTATTTATAGGGATCAAGTCCATATGTAGTTCTTGGTTGTTATGACTCTTGTTGATAAGTGATCAACAGTGATTTGATAGGAATTATCCTCGATTTGAATGTATATCTCAAAGTGTTTATGCTACAAGGAGAGTCCATGCCGGTTAGGAATCCTTGGAAGCTATTTTCTGATGAATAACCGGCTGAATATATGAATTTATGTATTTTCCTTGTAATTATCTTTAATTAGATAAGAATAATATGGTAATTATCCTCCATAACCGTGGAGATATCCCCTCCTAAAAATCAGGTGATACAGTCCATGTATAAATGTCCTTCCAGGAGGTACCAAGCAGCTATCCTGGAAGCTAGTTTCTGGAACCTGTCTAATAGAACCTGTAACCTGTTCCCTGGAAACAGTGGCACATCATGACCTCCCAGTTTAACCCTAAACTTTGTTGGGCTCCTGGAAACTCCTTAAACTAGGTTCCAACCTCATCATAATGGGAGCTCCTTGGATAGTGGCACCTCTACATCACTAGGACCTTTTTTCCTAGTGGTTCATCATCCTTGGATGGATCATCCACGCTCTGAACTCCCTTGGCAGCTTTCATGATTCACTTGATCACCATGAAACCTCCCTACCACTTCTCATTCTGTCTTGGAACCTCTTTAGAGGGCTACTTACTTAGTGGATTGGACCTCAAACAACCTATGCGCCCAAATCCAGCCCATGTGAGATTTTGGGCACAACAATTACCCCCGGTTCCTTGTAGCCATTGAATGCAAAAGGAACCAACCCTAAAATAAAGGTTCAATCCTTCCACCTATGCCTCTTCTGAACCATTGCACAGCTTCCATGAATTACTTCTAAGCTTACATGGGCTAACCCGGCATAAGAAACAAGAAACAACCCACAGTAGCATTAATGCAACAATTCGTATTTAATTTAAACCATTACAACCTGGTTTAACACTTAGAACTTTGAACTAAAAACTACCTTCAACAAAGACCAACAACAACTTCCACACTCCTCAGATGGAACCTCCTTCCTAGTGTTATCTGGTAAGCAAGCATTTTAAATTTCAAACATAAACACCAGCCCGGAAATCTTAGGCTCCCTTATCCATTTAATCCTTTTCAACTTAATTTAAAAGTTATGCACTTGTACCTAGCCTTAATAATAGGTACATTAGTTCCCACATTTGCATGAGCCACGGCTCTTCATGCCTCCCGCACCTTCAATCGCAAAATGCCACATGTCTTGCTTGTCTCCCATTAACTGCAACTATTCTTCATCTATATATACACATACATAAACCCTTGCTCACTTTTACTCTTCCTCATCTCTTCAAAAACTCCAATTCTTCAGTGTTTCCTCATCTTTAAAGCTAGCCAAGACTCCATTGCAGCTCGAGCTTCCAATATCAGCGCTAGGCCCCCTTTTTCCACCACTATTCGAGGTAAGCTTCCTTTGTTATACATTAAAATAATCCCATACGTGTCAGCACACACTAACACCATACCTTTATGCTTTGTTTTCTCATATTACATCTGATTCCCTTTGTGTTTTTGAGTACATGTTTTCGACCCCACACTAATTTGCACATACCACGACTATATTTGCGAAACTGATACATGTAGGTGATGCTTGATCTTCCATCTGTAGTTCTAAAACTTATATGCATCTGTCATAACTATTTTATGCACCTTATGGTACCTTTTGTCCATCCTATTCACCCATTAACTTTTTAGGGCACATTGCATGTCACACACTCGAATCACTTAATAATTAACTGGAATAATACATGTCATACCTCACTTGATCCAGACCATTTGTGCTTCCCTAAATTAGCTAGGGTCTGTATTTGTGGAATAAGATGGTGAAAACATGTAGTCCGGAACCTATTTGGCATTAGGCCCAACAGACCTCATTATGTGAAATCTCTAGATACACCCACACTTAGCCCATACCAAGACCTAAGTCACTTTTTTTCTTCTAGGACAGATGTCGAACCCCGCACTTTTACCTGGTTCCTCGACCCTTTCGGCCAACAATGATTCCTCCCAAGAAGAGATATCCAATGTAGGAGCTATTCATTCAAAGGTTCCACAGTCAGTTAGTGGACGAACTAGGTTGATGATGGTGTTTCTAGATGCCACATATATCACCATTTCCCTGAAAACACCTAGCCCTCCTATGGACCCTTCCAACCCTCCTACAATCAACACCACTCCTATAGACCTCTACTTATCATCTGAATGTGGAGATGATAAGGTTCCAAGCCCTCAAGACCTATTTTCTTTGGATTTTGGAATCTCATTCCTTAATGAGTCAGAGCAGCCCTTTTTTAACAACACTAGAGCCTCCTATGATGAGGTGGAAGTTAGGCAAATCGGGATAGAGAGGGAACCTTAAAAAAATGTAGGTGTCAAGCCTGTTTGTGAGAAGATGAACTCTGCCATGACAGATGCCAAGTTGGAGAAGCTTCTAGAGACTAGCATCCTAGGGTATATGTTGGTGGTGCCTCAAGCTGTTGAGAGGTGCCATAAGTTTGACAATGGGAACCCTGACAGACTAGTACCTGAAGATGTGGTGTCTATAACATATTTTAAATTGGGCCTTTCAATGCCGATGTACCCATTCCTGGTTTAGGTGCAGAAATTTTATGACTTGGCACCTATGCAATTGACCCCCAATTCATAAAGGATGGCAGTGTGTATGTGTTAGTATTGGTGTCCTAGAGACAATACTTTTATGTTTTATTGAAAACAATTGAGGATTATGTTTTATTTGATTATTTAATTAATATTTATTATATCTTTATTTACTGCATCATAAATTGAAAGAATAATAAATGTCCTTAGAATATTAATACGTAATATATGTCTTTAAGTATGTGACTTAAAAATGAGATTATATGAATAGTATTTTATTCCTAAAATTCCCTAGTCAAGTATTATTATTTAAGAACAATAATAATGCAATAAGACTAGTATGTTTGTTGACAGATGACCACATCTCATTGGTCATAGGTATGGTAATACTAAAGTCAAGAACATAAGTGTATGTATCAATACATGACACTGGAAAGACCCGCCGTGAGATTCTACATGTTAATAAGTGTCATAAGAAATCTCACTGTGATAATGATGTATTGATCCTCTGACTTAAAATCATTATATTTCTATACGAGAATTAATATACTTTGATTACACTCAAAGTTACCTTTAACCGGGTAATGATAAAGGTGTACATTGGGTATGCTATGAATCGTATGAGGAATATGAATGATAGATATAGGATTTAACCCTCCAATTCTAGGAGTGATATTATTGGCCTCTTGATTGAGTGAGACTATGAAATGCATGGCCATGCTCAAATATTGGTTAATTTAAATAGTCTACTCATTGATCAAGGAAACCGAGATTAAACGTTGAAGATGATGACACTATACATGCCTCGAGTTTGATCTATAATATAAGGTTAAAGGGAATATATTATATGANTACTAGATGCCAATCATTGTTTATAATTTTATTATTAGATAATAAAATTATTATCAACGTAATAATAACCTAAAGGATCACACACAAAGAACGTCAAAATGGAGGTTTATTTAAATTAAGAATTTATATATATTATTATTATTATTAATTCGAATTTAATTATTGAATTAATTAAGTGGGACTTGATTAATTATATTATAATTCGGATTTAATAAGAATTATTATTAATTCGAATTTAATCATTGAATTAATTAAGTAGGACTTGATTAATTATATTAGAATTCGGATTTAATAATAATAATAACCCAAAATCAGAAAGGGTTTTGGAATCCACATGGATTAGGGTTAGACCCAAAATCTCTCTCTCCCCTATATATACATAAATATGTATAGTATTAGGGTTTAATCATCAAATTTCGTTTTAGAGAAAAACCCTAGCTGCTCAACATCAAGAGAGGCTAGAGAAAGAGAGAGATAGAGAGGCAAACAATTCGGCTAGTACCAAATTCGGTGATCGTAGGACAATCGGGCATTCATGTGGACTTCTTTGGAGAACAGATCTTTGCAACAAAGGGCTGTTGTGATTCCTCTTTTCTGGACCTCCATTAAACAGCATACGGAAAGCTTTGTCAAGGTACATACTTTTTCACCATAATCATCCAAAGTTATACATGGATCCTGCGATAGGGTTTCATTTTTTATTGTTTTACATTATATCCGCTGCATTTTCATACCCGAAACCCTTCAATGGTATCAGAGCTACGTGTATAATGGGATGATTTGGTTATGTGTTTAACAGTTTTTCGATGTATGTAAACATATATATGATATGCCATGACTATATGTTGATATATATGTTTTATATGATTTTGAATATATGATATTCATGTGTTGTATAATCATGGGATGATTGTGTGTATTGCTGTATGTATATGATACATGTTTGTTCTTGTTATGGAAATCGTATTCGATACGAATTCTGAAACGGCTTCGGTAGATTTTCTGAAATCTGTGTCCAGTGTCCGATTTTCGCAAACGATATGTGTTTTCTGACTGGAATCGTGTCACTGAGCAATACTGACATAGTCAGCTTCGCGTCTGTAAGCCGTTTGACGACGTTACAGGCCCCGAAACGGCGATTTATTATTTTCTGAAATTTATTTGATTTTCTGAAATTTTGAAATTTATTATATATGATTATATGATATGTTTATATAATCTGAGATATATTACATGTGTTATGTGATAACATGGTGGATGGTTATGGCCTAAAGACCCATAGGATAGTGGTTTTGTTTTATGGTTTTGGTTTCTAAATACGACTTGCATGTCGTTTATTCATTGTAATTGTTAATCTCGAATGTAACTCGAGTTCTTCTTGTAATTTCATTAGAATAGATTTATTTATTATTCAATGTAATTGTTCAATGGAGACTTGGAAGCAAGGAAGCTAGGAGGCAATCCAGATGATGGAGCAATGAAGAAGATAAAGACATGTAATAGTGTAGTATTTGAAACCACCATAGATTGACCTTGATAATTCCATTAGCTTGGAAATATCACATAGGATGGGGCCATAACCAAACACGTTTAATTTATGCACAATACATATATGTATATGAATGCATGTGTAGATATGTATGTGTTGGAATGATGTATGTATTAGATACGACACTCATGCCATGCCTGCTTAAGAAAGATAAAATCTGTAATGATTTAAGATTTTAAAATTAAACAAATGATATGAGATTCTTGTGTTTATGAAATATGGATTTT
>QRFB01001293.1:5317-16816 GCA_008931105.1 Oenanthe javanica | reverse complement strand
AGCAATTGGTTTTATAATGTATGCAATGATATGTACTTGTCCTGATGTCTCGTATGCTTTAACCATGATGAGTAGATACTAATCTAATCCAGGTGAAGGTAACTGGACAACAGCCAAGAATATTCTTAAGTACTTGAAGAGGACCAAAGAACAATTCTTGGTATATGGAGGAGAAGAAAAGCTAGTTGTAAAAGGTTACACCAATGCTAGTTTCCAAACTGACAAGGATGATTTGATTTCTCAGTATGGATTTGTGTTTTGTCTAAATAGAGATGTTGTATGCTGGAATGGTTCACAGTAGAGACAATTGTTGATTCTACAATAGAGCCTGAGTATATTGATGCTTGTGAAGCAACCAAGGATGTTGTTTGGGGATGTACTTAGGAGATATCNGTTTTATTGAGATGTTGTATGCTGGAATGGTTCACAGTAGAGACAATTGTTGATTCTACAATAGAGCCTGAGTATATTGATGCTTGTGAAGCAACCAAGGATGTTGTTTGGGGATGTACTTAGGAGATATCACCTAATTAATGAGATTAATGATCAAAGAGATATACATATATGAAAAGTGTATACTAATAAGAATATTGCAGACCAACTGACTAAGGCTTTATCGCAGCAGAAGCACGAAGGTCATACTAGTTCCATGGGTATTAGATACATGAGAGATTGGCTCTAGTACAAGTGGGAGATTGTTAGTATTGGTGTCCTAGAGACAATACTTTTAATGTTTTATTGAAAACAATTAAGGATTATGTTTTATGTGATTATTTAATTAATATTTATTATGTCTTTATTTACTGCGTCATAAATTGAAAGAATAATAAATGTCCTTGGAATATTAATACGTAATATATATCTTTAAGTATGTGACTTAAAAATGAGATTATATGAATAGTATTTTATTCCTAAAATTCCCTAGTCAAGTATTATTATTTAAGGACAATAATAATGCAATAAGACTAGTATGTTTGTTGACAGATGACCACATCTCATTAGTCATAGGTATGGTGATAATAAAGTCAAGAACATAAGTGTNATTACGAATTTAGATATATTATTATTATTAATTTAAATTTAATTATTGAATTAATTAAGTGGAACTTGATTAATTATATTAGAATTCGGATTTAATAAGAATTATTATTAATTCGAATTTAATCATTGAATTAATTAAGTGGGACTTGATTAATTATATTAGAATTCAGATTTAATAATAATAATAACCCAAAATTATAATGGGTTTTGGAAACCACATGGATTAGGTTTAGACCCAAAATCTCTCTCTCCCCTATATATACATAATGATGTATAGTATTAGGTTTAATCATCAAATTTCGTTTTAGAGAAAAACCCTAGCTGCTCAACATCAAGAGAGGCTAGAGAAAGAGAGAGATAGAGAGGCGTTCGTGTGGACTTCTTTGGAGAGCAGATCTTTGCAACAAAGGGCTGTTGTGATTCATCTTTTCTAGACCTCCATTAAACAGTATACGGAAATCTTTGTTAAGGTACAGACTTCTTCACCATAATCATTCAAAGTTATACATGGATCCTGCGATAGGGTTTCGTTTTTTTATTGTTTTACGTTATATCCACTGGTTTTCATGCCCGAAACCCTTCTGTATGTACATCTTGTATGCTGATCAATACCAAGAACCTCTTACTACCCAAGAGTTAGGGTATTTTTATCAGCTAAAGGAGACTAGGAAAAAAATTGGATATTTCTATTTGACTGCTTGGGGGGTTCATCATGGTAAATGCATAAGAGGAAACAAGAAAGGAATGTATGACTAGGTAAAACAATTCCTATATTGCTATGAGTGGCATGTACTTAGGAAATATTTCAATGTTTCCCCAAATAAGAAACCTCCCTCTTGCTTCCTTGTTTTCTTAGAGTGACTTGTACCGAGAACCTTCTTTGACTGATGACCTTCCTTGTTCTTCCGTGTAGGGATCCCCAAATAGACCCTCTTGAAAGGAGCTCCCAAAGCGAGAGCTGACAAAATACCAGATTTGTGTGCTAGTTTACAGGATGGTGAGACTTTGTTGATAGAGGCCAACCTAGAGATGTTTTGTTTCAGTGCTGGTAGAGGTCCCAACCTTCCAATTGATGTGGAGGAAGCTGTTGGTGGAACCTCCCATGCAGAAGGTTCCATACCCCTTATTACTTACACATATAGCTTATTTTCTTACTTGCCTTGCATGTGCATATCTTTTGAATTATCTCATGCCATGACCTTCACATGTACACATTGCTACATTTATATGGTTATCTAATTTTTTCCTTCTATTTCTTTGCAGATATGGCACCTGTTGTTCCATCATTTGTCAAGAAGACTGTGAAGTATGAGGACATGTTTAAAGATGAAGATGTTAAGATGATGGACACTCCTACTACTACCACTCCCATTGTTTCCATTCTTATTTCCATAGCCCTTACTCTGCCACCCACTCAGGAACCTTCTAGGGTCTCCTCCAAGAGAAAGATGTCCACCAGCTCTCAGGGCACAGCCTCCACCCCTGACTTGAGATCAGGAAAGAAGTCTCGGGTGGTTGTGGTACCTACATCCTTACTTGAGATGCGAGCATTCACCAGAATGTTGGGGGAAGAGGTTCTTAAGAAGGATGTGGCTGAATGGTCAAAGATGAGATTAAATGAAGCTTCCCAAGCCCTGCTAGCTTCTGCTGCCCAAAGCACTTTCTTATAACTAAAATTTGGTGAGCAGCTGGTAGCAGCAGCTAGAGGCGACCAAAGGCTAAGGGAATAGGTGAAAGAATTGAAAGCCAAGCTTAAGACTTCAAATGATTATAGGAGGAAGCTAATAGATGCCAACAAGAGCAGGAGAGAGAGAGATCATATAAACTACCCATGCTGAGCAGGTGTAAGAGTTGCAGTTACAGGTGGATGCCCTTCAAAATGCTGTGATTACCTTCAAAAACATTCGAACCCCTCAAGAGAAAGCCAAGTATGAGACAGGCTATGATAACGGTGTCAAAGACTATCTAAGATCTATGTACGTGAAGGTGCCAACTTTTAATTGGTCTCTCCTGGGTGAGGATGTTGTGGCCTTTATGAAGGAGTTAGAGAAAGAAGGTGCCACGTCTGTTGAAGGAAACCTAGAGGTCCCGAGCACGGTAGTAGCGAGCGAAAAGGTTGAAGACCCTGATCCCGTGGCTCCTAGTTCACAGATGGAGGTTCCACCAGCTATATCATGAGAGACTCCTTCACAGACACCTGACTCCATGGCACCTGCTGAAAAGACCTCCTCTAGAACTGATGCCAATGCTCTTCCTTCATGATTCTCCACCTCTCGTCTTTTTATGATGCTTTCCTTGAGCATTTACTCCTTTTGGTTTCTGAACATTTTGAATTTGCTTTCTAAATGAGGGGATGAGCACCTAAAATTCTCCACATATGTATTTCCGAATATCAGTTGCTTGCATATTTTTGCTTTCTTATCAGAATTCTGCTATCTTTTGAAGTCTCTGGCTTCTATTCCTTTGATACATGTTTAGCTCTATTTTGAAATAACTGCAACAAGTTCATGTAGCTTCTAGATGCCTTTACGATTTGTATCATGAACTTAGGCTTAAGTGCATACTCAATCATGCAAGAAGTCACCTTGGTAGCTTCCCATAATATCATAATCATAAAGACATATTATCAACAAGAACTTAATAAGTGAGTAGGAGATACAACATGCACCTGATATTAATGTATGTGGTATAACTGTCTGTCTTTGTGATAGAGAAGCACTAATGTCCTTGGAACCATTTTTAATGTTGGGACCTTCCAATTCATAAGGTGTCCATGACATGGGTAAAACCCCTCCACATTGGATGGTACCTCCATGTTGATATGGCTCCCATAACATGGGTGTCACCTTTTCTTACCATAGGTACCTCTCAACTGATAAGGTTCCAGCTATATAGGTGGAACCTCTCCTTGTTGCTGGTACCCTTTGGATTAAGGGTGAACCATATGAGTTAGGACTAGGCACCTCATAGGTTGAATAAATGGAACCACATGAGCTTGAACTAAGCACCTTCTAGGTTGAATCAGGGACCATGGGAGCCAGGACTAGGCACCTCCCAGGTTAAATATGAACCATAGGAACCAGGACTAGGCACCTCTTAGGTTAAATCAGGAACCATGGGAGCTAGGACTAGGCACCTCTCAAGTTAAATATGAACCATATGAGCCAGGACTAGGCACCTCCTAGGTTAAATCAGGAACCATGAGAGCCAGGACTAGGCACCTCCTAGGTTAAATCAATGAAACCTCAGGAGCCAGGACAAAGTACCTCTTAGGTTGAATCAGGGACCATGAGAGCCATGACTAGGCACCTTCCAAGTCAAATATGAATCATAGGAGCCAGGACTAGGCACCTCCTAGGTTAAATCAAGAATTATGGGGTCAGGACTAGGCACCTCCCAGGTTAAATATGAACCATAAGAGCCTGGACTAGGCACCTCCTAGGTTAAATTAATGAAACCTCAGGAGCCAGGACAAGGCACCTCCTAGCATGAATCAGGGACCATGGGAGCCAGGACTAGGCACCTTCCAGGTGAAATATGAACCATAGGAGCCAGGACTAGGCACCTCCTAGGTTAAATCAGGAACCATGATAGCCAGGACTAGGCACCTCCCATGTTAAATATGAACCATAGGAGCCAGGACAAGGCACCTTCTGGGTCAAATCAGGAACTATGTAAACAGGACTAGGCACCTCCCAAGTTTTTACTTGAAAATTGGCTCTTTCAAGATCCTCTTCTAGGTAAGCATGTCGTCTACTACCTCCCAAGTTCTGTAGTGTAGCTTGATAGACTGAAGAACTTTATTCTGTTGAAGCTTCTTACATGATGCCATATGGTACTTTTACAAATATAAATAAAGGGAAATTGCCACTATTTCTATTAAAATGAAGAACTTTACATGAAGACTCTGGGAGGTTTATAGGTACCACCCCCGAGTGTGGAATAAAAATTGCAACTATAAACTAAATGAAGCTTGAAAATGCAAAAGCATAAGCTTTTTTTATTTTCCTATCCTGAAAGAGGCCTACTTTTCCTACTTGATTGAAAAAAGTGAAATTATTGGTAGTACTTCTTAAGGTGCTCAGCATTCCAGGCCCTTGAGAGGAGTTTCCCCTCCAGGTTTTCAAGATGGTAGGTTCCTTCCCATAGCACTCACCGTATTTTATATGGACCTTCCCAGTTGGCTTCAAATGCTCCATGGCCTGGAACCTTCATATTTGGCATCATTTTGCTCAGTACTAGGTCCCTAACTTTGAGTGGTCATGGTTCTATCTTGTTGTTGTAGTACCTCCCGGTCCTTTATTGATAGACAACCAACTTTAATTCTGAGGATGTCCTCATTTCCTCCTCTAGGTATAAACGATGATTGGCTTCATTGTTTTCAGGATGATAGTTGTCCCTCCTGAAGGAGCCTGCCCCAATTTCAACATGTACCATGGCCTCACAGCCATAAGTAAGGGAAAAAGGAGATTCCCCTGTAGTTGAATGTGGTGTTGTATTATAGGACCACAACACCATTGAAAGCTCCTCTGGCCAGCTTCCCTTACTTTCTTCCAACTTTGCCTTCAAAGTATGCTTAATTATTTTATTCACATCTTTTGTTTGGCCATTACTTTGAGGATGGTAAGCAGCTGAAAAACTCTTCTTTATTCCCAAATCATCACACAACTTCCTCATTTCTTTGATGTCAAATTGTTTTCCATTGTCGGAAATTAATTTGTATGAAATTCCATACCTGCAAATGATTGTCATGTAGACAAACTCCCTTAGCTTCCCAGCAGTAACGGTAGCTAGAGGTTCAGCTTCTGCCCATTTTGTGAAGTAATCCACATCTACCAAAACATATTTCACACTTCCCTTTCCTTTTGGTAGCTCCCCTATCAAATCAATTCCCCATACTACAAACGGCCAAGGGCTGATCAAAGGCTTGAGAGGTGCCGCTGGTTTGCTGTTGAGGTTTGCATACCTCTACAAATGATCACATGATTTGGTAAATTTATGGGCATCTAACTTTAGAGTGGGCTAGTGGTATCCCTGCCTTAGCACTTTGTGGGCAAGAGAGGTACCCCCGAGTGATTTCCACATATGCCTTCGTAGACCTCCCTCAGAATGTACTCACAGTTATTCCCAGCTATGCATTTGAGTAGCGGCTGATTGAAACCTCTTTTATAGAAGTACCCATCATAGATAACATATCTAACTGACTGGTACCTGATTCTCCTAGCTTCATCTTTATCTTCAGGAAGCTCTCACTTAATGTTATAGGCTCTGATGGGATCTGTCCACAACTTCTCCTGTAGAACCTTAATTTCCATTACCTTCTCTTGTGGGATGCTTGGTTGAAACTATATCTCAAGAGGAATCACTCCCAACAAGGTTGTAGACCTTTGAGATCCTAATTTTGCTAAGGCATCTGCATTGGCATTTTCTGCCCTTGGAATATGTTCAAGTTTTACCTCCTGGAACCTCCTCATCAGGTCCTGAGTATATCTCATATAGAAGTCTGTTCTGGGTCCCCTGGCTTGATAATCACCCCTAATATGCCATACTACCAACATTGAGTCACTGTAGACATTAAGGTTCTCCACCTTCATTTCAAAGGCCAGTCTCAATCCTGTAATTAGAGCCTCATATTCTGCATCATTATTGGTTGCTCTTAATGAAGAGTGAATGGAGCTTTGGAGGCGATGCCCCTCAGGGCTAATGAGTTCAATTCCATCTCCTGCTCCACTATTATTTACTGTCCCATCCACATACAAGTTCCTCCAAGGTGCACAATTCTCCTCAGGTACCACTGAGTTACTAGGTTCAGGTGCCGAATGCATGACTTCCACCTCTGTTTCTGATGGGAAATCTAGTATAAAATTAGCTAGAACCTGACCTTTATTTGCTATCATTGGCTTGTAATCAATATCAAATTGTCCCAATTCTATTGCCCATTTCATGAGTCTCCTAGAAGCTTCCAGCTTGTGCAAGACAGGTTTCAAAGGATATGAGGACCTCACCTCTAATTTGTGGCCTGAGCTTCCTGGATGCCAAGATTATGGCATACACCAATTTTTCCATACATGGGTACCTGGTTTCTGCATCCAAAAGCCTTTTAAATATATAATATACTGGACATTACACCTTTTCTTCTTCCCTGATCAAGACAACACTGATAGAGTATTCAGAAATAGCTAGATAAAAAATAAGAACCTCCCCTTCCGAGGGTTTGGACAGCAATGGGGGGCTGGCCAACTGTTCCTTGAGCTTCTGGAAGGCAGCTTCACACTCTTGTGTCCATTGAAACTCCTTATTTTCCCAGTTACACAAGTAGAAGGGGGAGGGGTTGAATACTTTTGTGATCTTTTCGCCTTAGTTTCAATCAATTACAGAAGAATCAAAGTTGAACTATTTTAACAAGATCAAAACCCAGAGAATAAAAATATCAGTATTTGTATTAAAGAATATTGAATACAAACTCTACTAGGGTGTACCCTAGCAGCTTCTCTGTGTTTTCACAGCAAGTCTCTCTATCTCTATGCTCTCACAAAATTCGACAATAATATTAGGTTACATAGAATGTTTATATAGAGAGCTGCTTATCAACTAATAATAGAAAATCAAATTACAATAGGAATAAAATTCCTAATTATTAGTTTACAGTTTCCTTTTGAAATTCTCTTTCCTTCCCATAGCATATCTGTAATATAATTGTCTTTATCTTCAAAGCTTTCCCTTTCTGTTGATCACCTTCTTACTATTTTAACAAAGATCAAAACTTAGAGAATAAAAATATTAGTGTTTGTATTAAAGAATATTGAATACAAACTCTCATAGGGTGTACCCTAGCAGCTTCTCTGTGTTTTCACAGCAAGTCTCTCTATCTCTATGCTCTCACAAAATTCGACAATAATATTAGGTTACATAAAATGTTTATATAGAGAGCTGCTTATCAACTAATAATAGAAAATCAAATTACAATAGGAATAAAATTCCTAATTATTAGTTGACAGTTTCCTTATGAAATTCTCTTTCCTTCCCTTAGCATATCTGTAATATAATTGTCTTTATCTTCGAAGCTTTCCCTTTCTGTTGATCATCTTCCAAATATAGCTTCAGCTTTATAGACTCTGATGATCTTCAGTCTCTGACAGACTATAGACTCTGGTAGTCTATAGGCTCCGATCAACTCCCAGACTCTGATTTGCATCCAAACTCTGGTTTCAATTCTCTTGAAAATATTCTAAGTATAAATGACATCTAAACATGAATGTTGACTATCTAGACTCTGATTATAGAAAAACTCAGAGACTAGAAAGACTTGTTACAGATAAACTATGCTAGACCCTGTTCTAGTATTTTGTACATCATCAAATGAATATATTCCTAACAATCTCCCCCTATTTATGCTTTATAAAATGTAAGAATAAATCAAGGTTTGATGATGTCAAAACTAAAGAATGAAACAATTAATTTAGAACAGTATAGAAATTTATAAGGAACAAAGAATTACTTATCAATTTATCTTCTCAAAAGCTGTGTTATTTCTCAGAAATGACTTCAAAATATTCTCCTCCACAATAGCTAGAGATTCACCAACAAACTTCTTCAAATTGATCATCTCTTCATTTTCACATTTGATTTGATAGTAAGCTGCTCTTAGATCATTTGCACTTCATTCTTGTTCTTTTAAGTCTTTAAGCATCAAAACATTAATCTTCCCTTCCATAGGTTGAAACCCAAAGTAGTGACCCACACCTTCTTGAAATTTAATCTCTTTTACTTCCAGAGGCATGTCTTGATCCTTCCCTTCAGTATCCATATATTTTATAGGAAATTTGCTCATCTGCTTATTTGCCTGTCGGTGTAGAGTCAGCTTCCTATCAATATCTATGAACCATTTACTTGTCACTTCTCTCCTACTCTTATTCACCTCAGCTGCTATTGACAGAAGAAATCTGATATATTGCATCTCCTTAGCCTTCTTGAAGAATATGAAATTTTGTTGACTTATCCACCTTACATTTCCTCCATTCAGAAAATATACCAGCATCTCAGTTTTCACCTTTTCAGTTCCATCCTGTCCTCCTGAAAACTTTCTTTTAAAACTATTGTAGACAATTTGAGCAGACACCACCTTGTTAAAGTGTTTTTGAGTGAGTTTTTCAAATTAACTATCTGTAAGAGGTTGAGGATCAGCTACTAGAGTAGTAGTCTTGTCAATGTCAGATGTTGAAATGCCTCCAAGCGTTTTTGTTCTTCTATCTCTCAATTGTGTATTGGTTTGACTGAACTTCCAATAGCTTGGCTCCTTGATTTCTTCCTTCTTTTGTTCATCAGAGTCTGTACTCTGTTTTTTCTTTTCAGAGTCTAGCTTATACCCTGATTTCCCATGTCCAGTCCCTGACTGATGTGTCTGAGATTGTGTTTTAACAAACACTCCATACTTCTTTTGTTGCACACCACCAAGACCCATAAGACCATGAGAACTATCACCAGCTTCATCATCATCACCATCTCTTCTCCTTTTAACTCTCCTTGACTTGTCATCCTTGCAAGCATCATCCTTATTACTCCTTGAACTCCCAACTTCTTTCTTTTCCCCCTTTTTGACATCATCATTACTTGTGACAACTAAAAGAATTTGTTCCAGTACTGAGGAAATGTTGTCCTGAGCAGTAATCATAGAATCAACTTTGGTAGTAAGAGAATTGACATCACTTTGAAGAGTGATTTGTTTTGTCTTGTAATCAGCCAATGAATCCTTGACTGCAACATCCTTGGAGATTAGAAGAGAGTGCAAAGATTCAAACCTTGTCTTTAGCATAGATGTGGTATTGTCAACACTGATCAATTTTGTGTTGATATGAGAGATATTAGTAACCACATCAGCCAATTGATCAGCTACATTTTCCCTAACTGCCTTTTTATTAGCTACTTTAGCCCCACTTTCTTGAATGAGAGAAGCATCTTGTTCCTCATCAGGATAATGACCATGTTCTTGAAGAAAATACTTCTTTTGAAAAGCTTTAAGTCTTTCAGACTGATGAATAGCCAAAATGCCCTTAAAAGTGTAAAAATCAATGAAACCCTTAGCTTCTGATGTTTCCCATGATTGAGAAAAAACTTGATCGAAGTAGTTGAAAGATGGATTCATCTCCCCTTCATCTTCAGAGACTGAATCATCAACAACATCAACAGGTTCAATCTTTGTAACAGGAGTTGTAGACTCTGGTGGTGGAGTAGACTCTGAAACTACAGAAGGGACTATAGATCCTGACTCCTCCTTAGAGTGATCAGACTCTGTAGACTCTGGAAGCCTAGCCTGGATAGGCATGATAAGAATTGGTTCTCCTGACTTCAATTTTATAGTCTCAGATTAAATATGTGGTGCATTCACATATTTAAATGAAGTTATGGTCTCTGTGTGAATGATTTCTGAGTAGCTAGAACTTCCTCCTTCTTGCCAATCTGTATAATTAATATAAATGAGCTTTCATCCATCCCCTGCCTCAACTCATTGGACCAACTTTGAGGAAATGCTTGATCCCAATAAGTAAAGCTAGGTTTAGGATACCTAGTCTCTCATTCTCACAGTTGGGTTGTGAAAGGCATAGGTGTACTAACTTGTAACACTTAATTACTATGTAACTCAACTAGGTAAAAGATAAAACAACAACAAAACAAGGGAAACTGAAGAAGAACATGGAATCAATCTACTGAAGAAATGGTAATGATACTTGGTAACTACAAGTAACTAATTTGGTTAATCAAGAATGCCTAAGTGAGAAGAAGTTCAATCTCAGTATTGCTCATGCCCTAACTTACCTAATGGAGAATCAAATTAATGTCAAAGAAGTATCAAGAAGACCAAAGTGATTTCATGTAATGTATCTCAACAACTGGATAATGTAAAGGTTAATCAACAAATGAGAACTGACATTCAGAAGCAAGAACCCCTACAAGACTAGTCACTTATGAACCAGACCATTGCATCAAGTGTCAGGACATTGGAGGCAAGTTCATGTCAGTAATAGAAGATCTCATTTGAATTGAGTGAGGAAAAGAAATTGAAGAAGCTAGGGAAACTTGCTCATAAAGGTTAATCCTCAATTAGTCACTAAAGAAGGTCAACATTGGATGAGTGCATATTTGCTAAGGCAAATGTCGATCCACAGCAGATCGAGATGCGGGTCGAGATTTATAATTGAAGTAAAACATTGCAAAGGCAAATCTCTATCCACGGCAGATCGAGATCGAGATCGAGATTCTCAAAGATCGAGATCGAGATTCTCATAGATCGAGATCGAGATTTTCACAGATCGAGATCGAGATTCTCATAAATCGAGATCGAGATTTTCACAGATCGAGTTCGAGATTCTCATAGATCGAGATCGAGATTTTCACAGATCGAGATTATCGACCAAGATCGAGATCGATGGCTTATTGTGAACGGTTGATCCAGAGTTGTTG
>QRFB01001292.1:42296-62360 GCA_008931105.1 Oenanthe javanica | reverse complement strand
TTCTCTGTGTTTCTCACAACAAATCTCTCTATCTCTATGCTCTCACAAGACTTCTTAAACTTCGACTTTTTTTCAATTAGGTTACATAGAGTGTTTATATAGAGAGCTACCTATCAACTAATAACAGAAAGATAAATTACAATAGGAATATAATTCCTAATTTTTAGTTGACAGTTTCCTTCTGCAATTCTCTTTCCTTCTAATAGCATATCTGCAATATCTTTGGCTTTATCTTTGAAGACTTCCCTTATCTGTGATCATCTTCCAAATTTAGCTTTGACTTCATAGACTCTGAAATCTTCAGACTCTGCCAGACTATAGACTCTGATTGACTATAGACTCTGATCATTTGTAGACTCTGACAGATTGTAGACTCCGATACTCTATAGACTCTGATCACCTCCCAGACTCTGATCTTCATCTAGACTCTGGTTTCACCCTTAACTGAAAATCTTCTAAGTATAAGTATGTTGACCAACTAGACTCTGATTATAGAATTTCAGAGACTTAGAAAGACTTATTACAAATAAGTTATGTTAAATCTTGTTCTAGTATTTTGTACATCATCAAATGAATATATTCCTAACAAAACCAGAAATGATAAATTGACTAAGGACTTAGCTTTTCAAATAATAGAGTCAGTTATTATGTTAAGGTTGAAGCTTATCTCAGAAATCAGATAGTGAAAGAACAGAAGAAGTGTCTTGCCTATAAAAATTCATCTTACATTATAAAAGACCTAATTGACCAACATGAGATAAAACGTAAAGTTGGAATAGGCTTTGAGTACAATAAATCTATAGGAAAGGTAAGCAACATCACCCCATTCAGGCAAAGTGCTGAAGAAAGGGGCATTCCACATTTTTATAAGGACACACCTAAATCTCTTTTCATAACCCCTATTGCAGAACCAATCCTTGAGAGCTCTATATTAATTGCTTACGAAATGAATTTAGAGGACCTCGAGGAGGAAAAGAAAAGAGAGGAACAAGCTAAGGACATATAAGGAGTTAATGTCCAAAAAGAAAAATGGGGACCCAAGACATTAGTGAAAAATGTGGGAACTTCTTATTCCCCCAATCCTGGTTTAGGTGCTAAAGACTTAAAGAATAATCTGAACAGACCTAATAAGTTTGTTAATAGTAGGAATAGTAACAACATATATCATTCTACTGAGAACTTTAAGACTATTGATAAAGTTGAAGTAGAAACTGTTAAGACACCTATTGTTTTGAATAACATGCCTATTATTGATGTATGCCATACACCATGTGGTCTTGTAAACTGTATGTTATGTGCTTTTAATGTTATGTCTATATATTTTAAAAGTATGCTTGTAAATAAAAATAACATGACACCTAAACAACATATCAATAATAAATTTGTGAAATCCAAGATTGCGATTCCTTCACCTGTCAAGAAGGAAACATATGTTCCAAAGACTAAACAGAAAGTTGTTAAGACCGTTTACACTAAGGTAAGAACAATCAAGGTAAATACTATTGTTGTTCAAAAGGGATTTGTTGTCAAAGCTAACAAAGGTCAATACTTTAAATATAACGGGCCCAATCAATTTTGGGCTTCGAAAAAGATTTAACCGTTTGATAATTGCAGGGAGTTAAATAGGTAAACCGGGTTGTATGGATCCTGAACAGCGGATCTTCAAGGCATATGACCATAGATAGAGCCCTGCTATCAGATTTAGTTGAAAGAGCTGGCTCAATCATCACCTTTGGAGATAACAGTAAAGGAATGACTACGGGATATGGCAAGTTATATGTTGGAAATGTTATCATTGAAAATGTCTCTTTAGTGGAAGGACTTAAACACAATCTTCTCAGTGTCAGTCAGTTCTGTGATAAAGGATATAAAGTAAACTTTATCAAGAAAAAGTGTTTAATAGCTCATACTATGGATGACAAACTAGCCTTACGTGGAGTAAGGAAAGGAAACTTATACGTAGCCGATCTCAACTCAGGAACTGAAGATGAAGAAAATTGTTTCTACTCAAAGGCTTCATCAGAAGAAAGCTGGCTATGGCACAAGAAACTCTCACATTTAAATTTCAAAACAATGAACTCTCTAGTCAAGAGGGATTTAGTGAGAAGACTGCCTCTGATGGAATTTACACAAAAAGGGTTGTGTGAGGCATGTCAGAAAGGAAAGTCAAAGAAAGCTAGTCACAAAGGCACAAACACTATAAACATTACTGAACCAATTCAACTATTACATATGGATTTATTTGGTCCAGTTAATATTTTGTCAATGTTAAAGAAAAGGTATGCCTTAGTGATTGTGGATGACTACACTAAATACACGTGGGTTTTATTCTTGACCTCTAAGGATGAAACTCCATAATTGGTGATTGATCACGTCAAATTAATTGAGTTAGATTCAAAGCTAGTAGTCCGTGCAATAAGGTCAGATAATGGAACAGTATGAAAGAATGAAATTCTGAATAACTTTTGCTCAAGGGGATAACAAGACAATACTCAACACCAAGAACCCTGCAACAGAATGGAGTTATAGAAAGGAAGAATCGAACCCTAATTGAAGCTGCAAGAACTATGTTAAGTGAATTAAGGTTACCTATCTACTTCTAGGCTGAAGTAGTAAATACAACATGGTAGAATTGAACTCTAATCAATAAAGATCATATGAAGACTCCCTATGAATTAATGGCTAGCAAGAAACCAACACTCAAGTACTTTCATGTATTTAGAGTCAAATGTTATGTGCTAAAAGATGGAGATGAACATCGTGGCAAGTTCGAAGCCAAGGCACACGAAGCTATTTTTATCGGTTATTCTAGAAGAGCATATAGGGTGTACATAATTGATCAGCACCAAGTGAAAGAAAGTGTCAATGTTACATTTGACAACACTAAACTCTCAAGCATCTAAATTGAAGATCCTTCTGAGTCATTAAAATTTGATAATCATCCAGACTCACAGTCCGATGACGAAGACGAACCTGAGGTTGCAACAAGACATGAAAATGACAATAATGAAGATAATGATCCAGGTAATAGTGGTGGAAATAATGGAAACACTGGAGATACTACTAATATCAGTGGTGCAGCAACTCAGGGGGAGATGATGGATCTACTGGCAGAACACAACATCATAATGAATATCAAGGCGAATCATCAAGGTCAAACCTACCAAGGGAAAGGATATGGAGCAAAGATCATCCTTTTGAATTGATCATAGGTGATCCAGATGTTGGGGTTAGAACTAGAAGAGCAATTTTGAATGAATGTCTATTTTCAGTTTTTCTATCCCAAGAAGAATCAAAGAAAATTGAAGATGCACTAACTGATCCAGATTGGGTTCTTGCCATGCAAGAAGAGCTCAATTAGTTTGAGAGAAAAGAAGTGTGGACACTGGTACCCAGTCCAAAAGACAGATCTGTAATTGGCACTAAATGGGTATACAGAAACAAATTAGACGGTGATGGCATTGTTACAAGGAACAAGGCCAGACTGGTGGCAAAGGGTTACTCCCAGGAAGAGGGAATCGATTATGATGAGACCTACGCACCAGTTGTAAGACTTGAAGATATCAGAGTATTTCTAGCATTTGCAACACACTCCAATTTCAAAGTTTATCAAATGGATGTGAAGAGTGTCTTTTTGAATGGAGAGTTAGAATAGAAAGTATATGTGGAGCAGCCCCCTGGCTTTAAAAATCCAGAGTTTGCTGATTTTTTATATTTTCTATTTAAAGCCCTCTATGAACTCAAGCAAGCACCGAGGACATGGTATGACACTCTCTTTGAGTTTTTACTTGAAAACGGTTTGTATTAGAGGTGTCATAGATAAACCTCTCTTTTATNTGGAACAGCCCCCTGGCTTTGAAAATCCAGAGTTTGCTGATTTTGTGTACTTTCTTTTCAAAGCTCTCTATGAACTCAAGCAAGCACCGAGGACATGGTATGACACTCTCTTTGAGTTTTTACTTGAAAACGGTTTGTATTAGAGGTGTCATAGATAAACCTCTCTTTTATAAATTGCATAATAAAGATATGATAGTTGTCCAAGTTTATGTTGACGATATTATATTTGGTTCTACTAACGAAAAGTTGTANAAGACATGAAAATGACAATAATGAAGATAATGATCCAGGTAATAGTGGTGGAAATAATGGAAACACTGGAGATACTACTAATATCAGTGGTGCAGCAACTCAGGGGGAGATGATGGATCTACTGGCAGAACACAACATCATAATGAATATCAAGGCGAATCATCAAGGTCAAACCTACCAAGGGAAAGGATATGGAGCAAAGATCATCCTTTTGAATTGATCATAGGTGATCCAGATGTTGGGGTTAGAACTAGAAGAGCAATTTTGAATGAATGTCTATTTTCAGTTTTTCTATCCCAAGAAGAATCAAAGAAAATTGAAGATGCACTAACTGATCCAGATTGGGTTCTTGCCATGCAAGAAGAGCTCAATCAGTTCGAGAGAAAAGAAGTGTGGACACTGGTACCCAGTCCAAAAGACAGATCTGTAATTGGCACTAAATGGGTATACAGAAACAAATTAGACGGTGATGGCATTGTTACAAGGAACAAGGCCAGACTGGTGGCAAAGGGTTACTCCCAGGAAGAGGGAATCGATTATGATGAGACCTACGCACCAGTTGTAAGACTTGAAGATATCAGAGTATTTCTAGCATTTGCAACACACTCCAATTTCAAAGTTTATCAAATGGATGTGAAGAGTGTCTTTTTGAATGGAGAGTTAGAATAGAAAGTATATGTGGAGCAGCCCCCTGGCTTTAAAAATCCAGAGTTTGCTGATTTTTTATATTTTCTATTTAAAGCCCTCTATGAACTCAAGCAAGCACCGAGGACATGGTATGACACTCTCTTTGAGTTTTTACTTGAAAACGGTTTGTATTAGAGGTGTCATAGATAAACCTCTCTTTTATAAATTACATAATAAAGATATGATATTTGTCCAAGTTTATGTTGACGATATTATATTTGGTTCTACTAACGAAAAGTTGTACAAGAGATTTGCTAATTAATGCAGAGTAGGTATGAGATGAGCTTGATGGGTGAGCTATCATTCTTCCTTGGACTGCAAGTGAAGCAAAAGGAAGATGAGATTTTTATTTGCCAATCAAAGTACATAAGAGATCTTCTGAGAAAATACAGCCTAGAAGATTCTTCACCGGCAAAACCCCCAATGCCAATAACTACTAAGCTTGACAAAGATGAAACTGGTAAAAAAGTTGATATCACAAGCTACAGAGGTATGATAGGCTCATTATTATACTTAACTGCAAGTAGACCTGACATAATGTGTGTAACATGCTTATATGCGCGGTTTCAGTCTGATCCTAGGGAATCTCATCTTATAGCCGTTAAACGAATTTTTAGATATCTGAAGGGTACACCAAATCTTGGAATTTGGTACCCTAAAGATACAGGTTTTGAACTAATAGGCTATACAGACTCAGATTATGCATGATGCAGGAGAGACAGGAAAAGTACTTCTAGAAGCTGTCAGTTTCTAGGACGTCGGTTGATCTCCTGGTATAGCAAGAAATAGTACTTAATATCTACCTCGACAATNCAAAGATCATCCTTTTGAATTGATCATAGGTGATCCAGATGTTGGGGTTAGAACTAGAAGAGCAATTTTGAATGAATGTCTATTTTCAGTTTTTCTATCCCAAGAAGAATCAAAGAAAATTGAAGATGCACTAACTGATCCAGATTGGGTTCTTGCCATGCAAGAAGAGCTCAATCAGTTCGAGAGAAAAGAAGTGTGGACACTGGTACCCAGTCCAAAAGACAGATCTGTAATTGGCACTAAATGGGTATACAGAAACAAATTAGACGGTGATGGCATTGTTACAAGGAACAAGGCCAGACTGGTGGCAAAGGGTTACTCCCAGGAAGAGGGAATTGATTATGACGAGACCTACGCACCAGTTGTAAGACTTGAAGATATCAGAGTATTTCTAGCATTTGCAACACACTCCAATTTCAAAGTTTATCAAATGGATGTGAAGAGTGTCTTTTTGAATGGAGAGTTAGAATAGAAAGTATATGTGGAGCAGCCCCCTGGCTTTAAAAATCCAGAGTTTGCTGATTTTTTATATTTTCTATTTAAAGCCCTCTATGAACTCAAGCAAGCACCGAGGACATGGTATGACACTCTCTTTGAGTTTTTACTTGAAAACGGTTTGTATTAGAGGTGTCATAGATAAACCTCTCTTTTATAAATTGCATAATAAAGATATGATAGTTGTCCAAGTTTATGTTGACGATATTATATTTGGTTCTACTAACGAAAACTTGTGCAAGAGATTTGCTAAGTTAATGCAGAGTAGATATGAAATGAGCATGATGGGTGAGCTGTCATTCTTCCTTGGATTGCAAGTAAAGCAAAAGGAAGATGGGATTTTTATTTGCCAATCAAAGTACGTAAGAGATCTTCTCAGAAAATACAGTCTAGAAGATTCTTCACCGGCAAAAACCCCAATGCCAACAGCCACGAAGCTTGACAAAGATGAAACTGGTAAGAAAGTTGACATCACAAGCTACAGAGGTATGATAGGCTCATTATTATACTTAACTGCAAGTAGACCTGACATAATGTGTGTAACATGCTTATATGCGNAATGAATGTCTATTTTCAGTTTTTCTATCCCAAGAAGAATCAAAGAAAATTGAAGATGCACTAACTGATCCAGATTGGGTTCTTGCCATGCAAGAAGAGCTCAATTAGTTTGAGAGAAAAGAAGTGTGGACACTGGTACCCAGTCCAAAAGACAGATCTGTAATTGGCACCAAATGGGTATACAGNCAACATTCGAGAACCAAGCACATAGATATAAGGTATCATTTCATCCGAGAGCATGTCATGAATGGAACAGTGGTGTTACACTTTGTACCCATTGTAGATCAAATTGTTGACATCTTCATGAAACCACTTGATGAATTCACTTTCTCTGCGTTGGTTAGTGATTTAGGGATGTTAAACATGAATTGATTATTGCATGATGTTTTAAATTGCATATTTAATTTTAAGCAATCTGTGTAAATATACTGTATATATTCCTTAAAGATATCAAAAACAAAAAAAATGAAAAAGAAAACTCAAAAAGATTTTCTTTATTTTTGTTGTATAGTTTATTCGATTGACATCTTTACTGTAAATATATTTTATATTATTTTTGTTTTCAACTTTGGTATCATTAGTTCTATATATATGTGTTTGTAATTTTATTTTTATTTTTAAATATAAGTTGGCATCTTTATTTTTATTTTTAATTCTCTATACATATATAAAACTGTGCTGATTATTTCATGTCACTTTTGAGAAGTAAACCCCAAGAGGAAGTCTTCGGAAAGATCTATGAGCTTGATCAACCAATAGTTTCTAATAGTTAGATCATAATCATTGGCATCAATCTTTATCCAAGATCTTAGAACCAAACACACAAACACTATCACATCTATCTCTCTTACCATTAAACAGAATACTTAATTGTTAAGAATGAGGGAGTCAATGTCTTGAGTGCATTTGATAAGGTTGGTTATGTGAATAAACCAACAACTCTGTCTCCAGAAAGGTGATTCAAATATATAAACCAAGACAACTGTTAGCTCATCTGTGTTCTCTCAAAAGGGTACAGACTTAGAACAGGCAAAAATGTTACTAGGTTCATTCTCTCAACATAGTGAGTCTATTGAATTTAGCCTGTCAGCCAAGCCTACTAATGAAGAGTTAATTTCATCTGACATTTTCAAGAAACCACAAATAAATTGTTTTATATTTAAGGACCAACTTGGGACCAAGAGGGAGCAACTGGAATGTCACACTAAGGATGAATTGACAGAAGTAATTATTCTAAACTTCCATATTAAGGAAGGATGATTGATGATTCTGACTGAATCAACTGCCTTCACAGGCATACGAGGGAAATATGGATTCTCAATTGCCATACATTACAGAATCAAACATACCGTCCCTCCAAGGTGGAAAATACCTGGCTCCCACACGGGAGATCCCATGTACAAATTAATCTGAGGATGGGAGGCAACCTCTTGGTAATAGTTCTTCGGATGAACTAAATAGGGTATTTAAAACAACATGCATTCACAGGCGTGAGGAGGAAACTTGGATCAATTGTTATATTATAGATCCTTGTCTCCCTCCCCAGATGGAACATATCTGAATTTCTAACGGAACAGATCATCTTAGATGATCAAGAACTCATTGAATCTATTCCTGAAGCAATTCAGTTATAAAAATCAAATATTTTAATAGATTCAATTGAGGACGGGGTTTTACGAAACCCCATTGCACCACTAATGACCTCTCTTGAAGGGGCTATGGTGATCTTTTTTACAGGTACAAAAAACTATATCATCAGTACTGAGAGAAAAAATGTTGTGAGAAAAGAGTGAAACACAAGTGAGAAAGAGTGAAAATATATATTCTATGAGTGAAACACTTAGAGAGTATATGAGTGAAACACTTGTCAGATACACAAAGGAAAATCACACACTAGCACAAATACCAAATCTCATTCCCAATTACCTATTACATAGTTCTAATGATTACATTCAAGGGGAGATATAAGGAATCTGGCTACATTAGTGATTTGGAAGACAATTGACTAGCTAAGGTAAATTTAGTAATATGCAACAGAATTATAAGCATGTCACCCCAGGATACTTGACTCTGATACTTGGTTATCTAGTCAGAAGGTACTACTTCTTTGTATTCTAACAATTGATATTCTATCAATTGGTATCTAACATCAAGAAACTACTTTTGAAACACAAGAAATGTTACTCAATCAATAAGGGGGAGAAAATTTCTTCTGTAGAGGATTACTCAACTAAGGGGGAGAATTGTTGAACAAGAAAAGGGGGTAGATAACAACATGCTTGGATTGGTTAGAACTAGTGAATTATTTATTAATTCTTCTATTTCATTTGATTTTAGAAAATTCTTGTATATAGGATAAACTGGATTTTCTAAAATGCATAACATGTCATAGTTTGCATTTTTTATATCTGCGATGGTTTAATACTGAATGTATGTCATGTCTGTTGTTACCTCTATTAAAATGGTTGAATAAGAAAAGTGTTGAGTAATTCACGTAAGGGGAGAATGAATTTACCTTGAGAGAGAAGTGAAGACAGAAGTTGGAGAAACAGAGGAGAAGTGGTAAGAAGAGAACAAAACTTCATCCCTGTCATCCTAAGGGGGAGTAGTGATGAGTCTGAGAAGTGAAGATGATTTAACTTGAAGATTTGTCTTTCATCTTTCATTTCTAGTTTACTTCTGAAATCTGGAAATATATTATATGATCCAGAAAACATTTTATTATTTACATAGTTTAATATTTTATTATTTTCTTATTTGTTAGTTGAGTTATCCTCTAGGAATTTGTGTGTTAAATGTTTAACAACAAATAGGGGGAGATTGAAAGGCATATTACTAGGCCTATTTGTAATAATTAGATGACAACTCAACTCAGATAAGAAAGTGAAGTAAATAATAAATATTGAAAAAGGAATCACGATGAAGAATGTCAACTAGACACGAAGAATCAGAATATCAGAAGAATTCTGACAAGACTGCTACTCAACACTAGAAGAAGTTCATTTATATGTTCAAGCGTCGGTGTAAAATAAAAGAGTAGTATCTCAAGGAGTTCAGAAGATACAGAAAGTTTAAGTGCCTACTATAGAAAGATTCCAGAAGAAGAAAATTATAGAGGAAAAATAAAAAGAAGACAAGACACGATAAAACAAGATATAAAGACCACTACAACAGAATTGAGAATCAACATTATAGTTAGTCATCCGTGAACCAAACCAGTGCATAGGGTGTCAACAATGTCAGTGAAGATTCGTCATCAAAAAGTTCAAGTGGTTAGAAAGGTTATTGTTGAAGAACAGAAGAGTTTGATCTACATCGACAATGAAGACAGAGCGAAGACGGAAAGATTTCGGAGNTCATCAAAAAGTTCAAGTGGTTAGAAAGGTTATTGTTGAAGAACAGAAGAGTTTGATCTACATCGACAATGAAGACAGAGCAAAGACGGAAAGACTTCGGAGCTAACAACAAGGTTGNCAAAAAGTTCAAGTGGTTAGAAAGGTTATTGTTGAAGAACAGAAGAGTTTGATCTACATCGACAATGAAGACAGAGCGAAGACGGAAAGATTTCGGAGCTAACAACAAGGTTATACAAGTCAAAATAGTATTTTAATTCTACTAACAAAAGTTAATTAATTATTTAATTTATCTAATTAAATTAATTGAAGTTGAATTTAATTTAATTTAAAAATTATTTAATTAAATTAAGTAGAATTAATTTATTATAAAAAGATATGACTTGGTATGACTTTTAATAATGTCTAAAAGACTTATTTAAAGGTCATACCGAATTTAGCATATAAAAAAGTCATACAAGGCCTTGCAAAAAAAAGTCATACCGAGCTACTATCAAAAGTCATACCGAGCAAGTGAAAAAAAGTCATACCGAATTTTTGAGTAGAAAAGGTCATACAAGCTACATTCAGAAAGGTCATACCGAAGTCAAAGCAAAGGTCATACCGAATGTTGAATAAAAAAGTCATACCGAAGCTATTTCAAGAGTTATACCGAGCTGTTCAATGAAAGTCATACCGAGCTCAAGATTGAAATGTCATACCGAAGAATTCAAATGTCATACCGATTTTTTGAAAGTCATACCGAATGATTTCAAAAGTCATACAAGTGTTATTTGAAAGTCATATAGGCTTAAAAAGAGTCTGAAAAAAGTCATGATCTAGAAAGTCATATCAGCTTTCTGCCTCTATAAATATGAGGTCACAACTTCATATTTCAAGTGTTGAAACACGTTGAGAAAAAAATTCAAATTCAGTAATTTGTCTGATTGTAATATTCACAGACTTTCTGTGCTGGTTTGAATAATAATTATTATTTTAGAACAGTTCATGTCTAAATCGTTCTAGAAATTCTAAACAGTTATTTACACTTTCAACATATTAAAGTAATATTTTTAAATCCATAATTTCTTGAATAAATTCATATATTATATGCAACCCCCTTCTACAATATCAGGGACNCTAAATAATTAGTCACGTTAGGGTGATCTATATTATTTTTCATAGCTAAGTGTATTATACCATTATTAAATCTTGAATTAATAATAATACCAGATACGCCTTTTGACTATGACAAATTATTGCTCCTAACAATAAGATACTACTAAAATTACAAATCTAAAGAGTATTCAGACTAACTGGTCAGGCAGGTGGAAGCATTGCCAAGAGGCTAACCACTTTTCTAGACACCAATCTAAATGGCCAGGTAAGCTGCACGCTTTCCTAGACACCAACGCAAGAATACTCAAAGATGTGTTATTTTAGATTCTCTTCCTAGTTGAGCGTGAAAGCTATCAAAAAATAGGGTATCCTTTTATTATTTGAATTCTATGAAACTTAGTACGCCACGTTGGGTGACATATGTACCTTCCAATATTCATAATTAATTTTAGAAGTTTGTTCTAGTAATTTTCATAACACTCTAGACACCATAAATTGCATGCCAAGATGGGTGATGTATACATAATTTATATTCGCCTTAGTGTTAAATTATATACAAACAATAATGGAGACCATAAGATTTAATACCAAATTAATTCACTCTCCCACTTAGTATTTTACTATGAGGATTTTATCTAGATGCATCGTCCTATGTTATTTTTTCGCAGTCCACATGTATCATAATAACAATACATATAACACATAACATAGCAGCATACTCATCATGATTAAAGCATAATAAAACAGCCCTATGTCCATGTCGTTCTAGCATGCTAAGGGTTAGTATCACATGACATAATAACACAAACACGGAACACATAGTAGCAATAATTAAGAGAAGCAAAATTTATGCAAAACATAATAAAATACATCCATTATTATGGTCTCGAAGAATAATCTTCAAAATCATCCATTGAAAAAAATTTAAAAATCTTCAGGCGCCTGTTTGACTGCCTAAACAAGCTCAGAATGGCTCGAAAAATCAGAAGATGGTTTCCATTTAACCCTGTAGGTCTCGTTCTGCCGTTTCTGAAAAGGTATTATTCACCCTCAATCGGATATCATATGCAAAATCTGTAGCCAGAACAGCGAAGGAGCCACGAAAATAGCATACAATAGCGGAAGAACTCTGTTTCTCGCATCTTCGTTGATCAAACAATTACATACGACAAATACAACAGAAAAATCTATTCTATTACATCAGATCATAATCTAAATTGAATACAATTCGAATTACAAGATTACAATTCAGAATAGAAATCAAAATCAAAACTTATCATGATCAACCCTCATGATTTAACTTACAACCACGATAAACCACGTGGGATCCAAATACATAATTACAACCATGGTCATAATAGTGGATAACAACCTGCATAAAAAAACAATACAAGCTCACCACTATATACATACATAATTATGACATGGACATCATATCATATAACGCAGAACCCTAGAACCTGGCTCTTGATACCAATTGTTGGGACAATCGAATCATGATGTTGCGTTTTATGATATGAAAACAAACGAGTTTGAATAGAAAGTTAACTTTAATCGCTACGGCGCAAGCGATTCAAATCCACATCTTCTGCTATATTCTCGTATTCACCTTGAGCGAAGTGTGGTCTTCGATCNAAAAAACAATACAAACCCACCACTATATACATACATAATTACGACATGGACATCATATCATATAACGCAGAACCCTAGAACCTGGCTCTTGATGCCAATTGTTGGGACAATCGAATCATGATGTTGCGTTTTATGATATGAAAACAAACGAGTTTGAATAGAAAGTTAACTTTAATCGCTACGGCGCAAGCGATTCAAATCCACATCTTCTGCTATATTCCCGTATTCACCTTGAGCGAAGTGTGGCCTTCGATCCTCCCAAGGTTGCCTCCCTTCTAACTTTGAGATCTTGGAACCCTAGTTCTTGGTTGCCTCCTTGAACGGCTGCTCACAAAAACCCTAGTATTTTCCAACTCTTAGCTAGAAGAGAATAAGATGAATATATAGGCTACAGTAGGGATCCTGGATAATTAGGTCGGGCCTTCCAATGACATTCTGGGTCAAGCCCAATGTCATTAAATATTAATTCAATCCACTAAAGAATTAATATTTGCACTACCTCTCCTAATGCCGTAATTTAATTATTTAATTCGGCTCCAATATTATTTGCTTATTAAATTCCCCATGTTTAAGATATCGAATGTCCATTAATTAAATTAATTTCTGATAATTAATTTAATCAATATCTTTTATCCTTGATCATCCACTCAACCTTATAATTATGCAAGAACAAATCTGCCTGCAGGACTAAAGCATAATTATCTTTATGAGCTTTCAAGAGGACATCATCACCCGAATATTTTCGGACACGGTTTCCTTTTATAGTCAATATCCCACTCTGTATGCAATGTCATTGTCCAAAACATAATATTGTGATTAACAAAAAATCACATCACATATGAATCAAAACATGTGCATTGCATACAAGTGTCAATCACTGTATCCGGATTAAGAACCTAAGCAATAATAATATTATAGAATCTTAGTTCTTCTTTATTATCAGAATAGAAGAACAATTCTAATATTTTAATCCCGTTCAATATACACAAAGCATACAAGTATTATTCAATAATCAAGATAGATTATTTCCAAATAATACTTCAGTCATTCCAGTGGTTTGTTTAACTCCACTTAAACTGTGAACATTTATTATATTATATATAGACACTGACAATCTAATCTTCTGGTATCCCATTTGATACTAGATTATCCACAATATATAATATACAAACAATGTTAAAATATGCATTCAAGATTCTCAATAAAAAGAACAATGTCATATACTTCAAACAAATAGTTCAGTATACTCTCTAACAGTTGCTTTATCCTGGAAGTGAATTCGTGGTATCCCAACACAGTTAGGTGGGATGAAATTCTCTTCAAGAATAGTCAAGTCTTCTCGAAGGGTTTGTCGACTCAGCTGATTCTCTTATTGATTTTATTAATTGATAAAGCGACAGTAATAGTTAAGTCTTACTCTCTCTTTAGATCAATTTTTTGTTACTGATTGTTTATATTGTTTTGATTTTCATATTTATTTCGTTATTTGATTTTGATTGTCATCGTTTTTGAAATTGAGATCATATATTTGAATATAATTGTTGTTTTGCGAATTGTGATTTCCAACAATATCACCATATTAAATTTCTAAGGGTCCTGTCACAGTTAATGAGAAATAGTATGCCTACTACAAATATTATAAAATCAACTTTAAAATTGTTGAATTGAAGACTTGAAGTTGAATTTCCGATTGCAAAGTTAAATTTTGCATTTTTTAAGAATAAACATTTAATAATCATTTTTTGTAAAAAAACCAAGAAGATTATATGTTTAGAATTATTTCGATACATTCTAAAATTAATGATTTACACATATATAATGGGGCTAAAAATATACTCTTTTTGAAAATAAATACTTATTTTTCAAAATCAAGTTTAGTCCTTAGTTTATTTGTAATAATTAAGTATTTATTTTTTTAAAAAAATATATAAATGTATACTTTTCTTGAAATTCGAAATAGATGAGAAATCGGTTATACAGAGATTCGAGGTATTAACCAAATACCCCGGTCTTCCTTTAATGCTACCTATCACAAAGGCTTTCGTAAAAATATTCCCAATATATTATTTAGTATTCCCTCGGTTCCAAATTAATTATTTTGCTTGACTTTTCTAGAATCAAACTAATTTAAATTTGATTAAAAATTACATATAATATATAATTTTAAAAATTATAAAAAGCATATCATTGGAAAGTATATTTAATTTATTTTAAAATGTATTTTTCAGTTTTTTAAAATTATAAAAGAATAATTGTTAATTCTCAGTCAAAGTTGAGTTAAATTGACCATAAAAAAATTAAATAAGACAATTAATTTGAAATGAATGGAATAGATTTTAATTTGATGGATTCATATGGACTCTAATATCGAGTAACCAGCTGATCTAAAATTTTGTTAAAGGAAAATCTCAATTCAATCTTATAATATATTTTTAACGAATCTCTTTTGACAATTTTTTAATATTTAACTTTTGAATATCTAAGATTATAAGTATCGGTTAACACTTAACAGATAAGATTAAACTTTCCCCATAAAGTAAAAATTGGTTGAACCAAAGGCAGGCTAAATCTCAATTTGAATCAAATACACATCTCTCACATTCCAAGTCTCCAGTCCTGCAGACTTGGCTTTACAAACAAATCTTGATATGATAATAACAAGCAAATAAAAAACACTACCTAGCTAGATGGCTCAGTGATGACTTTGCCCTTTTCTCTTAGTTTGGCTATAGATTCTTTCATTGCTTCTTTTCTTCTCTTACTAGCCAGAACTTTGGCCGTTACAGCATTCATACTTGGATCCTTTTTCTCCTCCGGTGGTGGTGGTGGAGCCCGTCGACCCGCAGCATTTGCACGTCTATCAGAACCTACTTGTATGAACCCCAACGCCAAACCAGCCAACCCTAATGTACTAGCCCTGCATTTGTGGGTGTATATATTCTTTGTTCAATACCACATGCACATAAATAATATGGATATATATATATATATCTGACCGGACACCCGGTATAACAAAAATAAATGTAAAATATATTTTATATCCCCGTCGAAAGTGTTGAAAATCAAATTTAACATGCATAAAATTTATGTTCAATCGTTAACTTTTAGCAATCATGTGAAAATTACCAAATATACGTTCAATCATTAACATATTTATAAAATTTTAACAATTTAACCGCTAATCGCTTTAATTAGTAAATGTGATCAATAATATTTTTACGACGGAAAATAGGAAATGTGATCGAAATGAAAGGGACGGAGGGAGTAGAAAACTCACAAAAGAAGTAATGGAATGATACCTGCGAAGAACAAGCGTGCAATCTTGAGGCTGATCATCAGAATGAGAAGCGACAATTTTTTGATGATAAGTTGAAGTTGGAAGAGTAGGGGCAGCTTTAATCTTGTGTGAGATGGGAACTGCTGTCGAAGAAATGAGTGAATGAATCATAATTGTGTGCATATTTTCTTTGCCTCAACTTAATTGATGTCTACGATTTTAAGGATTAATAGAAAATCAATCAGCCAGAACCAAAAAAAAAATAAAAATTGTGTGTGGCTATGATTACACGTGTTTTGGATAGAAGTGAAGTTGATATGAAATTGCTATTGGTGGAATTTTGAAAAGATTGTATGGTTGTGGACCCAGATCTTGGTTCAATTTTCATACACCTTAAAATTTATGTGTTAAAAAAAAATTTGATGGAAGGGTGAGAATCAAAGGTACACATCATGAAAGGTGTAAAATCACTCCACAATTTTCTCTTTTTAAAACTATATTTATACAATATGAATTGCAGAATCTGTTTGTTTATTGTGATTTTCATCTCTTTCACTAAATTTGACTTCTACATTTTAGTACTGTAGTTCAAATGTTTTTTTGACTCACATTTGCGGTTCAAAATTCTATAAACTTGTTAATACTTCCGTATCAACGAGAGTAACTCTTAAATTCGTACAAATCACGGGCTGTCTTTGGAGTATTAAAATTATAGTATTATACTAGATTTTAAATATTAAAAATTTTCTATTATTAATTTATTTATATATATTAAAATTATTAACACCTTTACAATTTTAAGGAGCCTTAATATATTAGTATATTATAATATTTTTTAATTTATCTAAAATATATATCTATATATATTAATTGGAGATTATAAATAAAATAATTAACAACTTTCAACTGTAATATGAGTTGTATTTATACTTTTTTTATATAAAACAGTAAAATTAATTTCTTGTGGGTTATTTGATAAATTTATATTTAATTTAAAAATTAGCATTATAATATGAGTAGTTGAAGTGAGAATTTTAATTCAAGAATGTGTGAAAACGTTCAATTAGACTCATTTAAAATATAGATTAAATTTGAAGACTTTTTTCTGTGAATTAGACTTATTAAGTAAAAAAAACAATTGAATATTATAAAGATGGATTTGCCACGATTTACAATAATGTATATTTTCATTAATTTGTATTTTATATTACTATTAATTAATTAAGTTGAATTTAAGTAGGTAAATTTTTATCGAAAACAAATATAGGTATAATTTCAAATATAGAATTTATGTTAGAATGGGAGTACCGACCTTTTTTTTTTTTTGAATAAAAGCACTTGCATTAAAATTCCTCCAACATAAGATTACAAGCAATAAAATCTGGAGCAGTAGAATTCCACTCCTGAAGATCTGACATAGAACATGCAGCCCTAGCTAACAAATGGGCTACCTGGTTCGCAGACCTATGAATAAAAACAAGTAACACTTCATCAAAGTGTTTAAGCAACTCACTACAATCTTCAGCAATTGTATCAAAATAGGATAATCCCCTCCTTCCTTGAACAACATCAACCAGAAGCTTAGCATCCGATTCAAACACACACTTACTAGTTCGCCACTCCTTAACCCATGATAATGCCTCCTTGAGGCCGAGAGCCTCTGCTTCTCGAGGCTGGAATTGCCCATACACAATACGACTTCTAGCTCGAATAAAGCGACCTGAATCATCACGAGCTACACATCCGACACCAGCTATTGTTTCACCAGGTTTACACGCAGCATCAACATTTATTTTTATCCACCCAGCCGGTGGCTTAACCCATGATCTATGCGCCTGAACTTGCTGCTGTGTAGCTGTAGTAACCTCTCTAGCACTCCTCCAATCTGCTAACATGCGGAAAGCCATAGCCTTTAACCCAAAAACAGACATATTAACCTTGTTCCAAAGCCACTTATTCCTCCTTGTCCACAGGCTCCAACAAAACAAACCTACCATCGCACACTGGTCTATACTCCCCGTATGGAATATACGCTTCAGAATATCAAAAACAGGTTGTATGTCGAGAAGACGTTGCAGACCCAAATCAGACCATAGTGTTTGAGCATATCCACAGCCAAAAAGAATATGAAAAGCATCCTCAACATACCCGTGACACCAGCAACATAGATTACTCATATTCACATGTTTGCTAACCAGGGCACTTGCTGTAGGTAAAACGTTTCGACTAACTCTCCATAACAAATTCAGGACTTTACCTGGCAGTTTTAACGCACAGAGTCTTCTCCAGAATGCACTCTCTGCATGAACTCTCTCACCCCGTATTCGCCTGTAGCAACTTTTGACAGAAAATTTTCCATCATTTTCAAACAACAATAACCACGAATCTTCCTTAGCACGGATGGGAATAGGAATTTGTTGAATGAGTTTACCGTCACGCTCATTACAAATGTCTTGAACCACCTCCATATCCCAACCTGTCCGTTCTTCATTTAAAAGACCTTTCACCTGAATATCTTTTAATTCCTCTGGCATTATTGTTGTAACATACCCATTTTCTAAGCATGGTAACCATGGGACTTTCCACACCCGTGTACTTTCTCCATTACCAATTTTTCGACGGCATCCCTGACCAATACTCTCCTGAGCCTCAAGAATACTCCTCCAAACATAACTAGGATTATTTCCTATAGTAGCATTCAGAAAATCCGTGTCTGGGTAGTATTTAGCCTTCATCAACTGAGTTACGAGAGGATTATTATTGTTAATAAGCCGCCAGCCCTGCTTTGCCAACATTGCCACATTAAAAGTATGAAGCTTCTTAAAACCCAAACCTCCATCTTCTTTGGGTTCACACATTCTATCCCATGATAACCACTTAATTCCCCTCCCGGTACTGCCATGATTCCACCAAAAAGCATTCATCTTTTTCTCTATTCCATCACAAATTTCAGAAGGTATTAAAAATAAGCTCATCCAAAAATTTGGAATAACTTGAGCTGATGTCTTTAATAAAGTAACCTTCCCTTGCTTAGATAGCACAGTATTCTGCCAACCCTGGAATTTTTGCTCGACTTTTTCTAACAGAAAAGCAAAACTTGCTTTCTTTCTCCGCCCAACAGTCATAGGCATGCCGAGATAATTCCCCGGATTAGAGGCTTCAACTACACCCAGCTGTGTGCAGACCTCTTGTCTATTTAAATCACTAGTATTAGGTGAGAATGTAACCATAGATTTACTATAATTAATCATCTGCCCAGAAATTTCTGCATAGCGATTTAAAATTCTTTTCATAACATCCGCTTCCACTCCCGTTGCTTTAAAGAAAAAATAACAGTCGTCAGCAAACAACAAGTGTGATATATATGGAGCTCCTCTTGCTACAGCACAACCATGCAACAGACCTGCCCTCTCATGACGTCGAATAATTGCACTAAGTCCTTCAGCACACATGATATACAAGTATGGTGAGATCGGGTCCCCTTGACGAAGGCCACGTTTCGGTACCACATTACCAAACTCCACACCATCATGAAGAAAACTATAAGATACTGAACACACCAGCCGCATTATTCTGTCTATCCAGACCTCTCCGAAGCCAAATTTTAGCATCATATTACGAAGGAAACTACATTCCAACCGATCATAAGCCTTCGATATGTCAATTTTCAATCCGGCTATACCATTTCTCCCTTGTGTACGACGCTTCATATAGTGATTTACCTCAAAAGCAATCAAAGCATTGTCCGTTAGAAGCCGTCCTTCAATAAAAGCACTTTGCTTGTCGGATATAATATTGCCCAAACAAACCTTTAGTCTATTTGACAATACCTTGGACAAGACTCGAATCACCACATTACACAAAGAAATCGGACGAAGATCTTGCATACTTTCAGGCACTGTTTTCTTTGGAATCAAACATACCACTGTACTATTAACACCAATCGGTAACTCCCCTATTCGTAAAAACGTCTGACAAAACTTAACCACATCAGGTCCTACAATATTCCAATATGATTGACAAAACGCTGGATTCAAACCGTCTTTACCAGGTGACTTA
>QRFB01001292.1:0-39895 GCA_008931105.1 Oenanthe javanica | reverse complement strand
TTTTTGAATAAAAGCACTTGCATTAAAATTCCTCCAACATAAGATTACAAGCAATAAAATCTGGAGCAGTAGAATTCCACTCCTGAAGATCTGACATAGAACATGCAGCCCTAGCTAACAAATGGGCTACCTGGTTCGCAGACCTATGAATAAAAACAAGTAACACTTCATCAAAGTGTTTAAGCAACTCACTACAATCTTCAGCAATTGTATCAAAATAGGATAATCCCCTCCTTCCTTGAACAACATCAACCAGAAGCTTAGCATCCGATTCAAACACACACTTACTAGTTCGCCACTCCTTAACCCATGATAATGCCTCCTTGAGGCCGAGAGCCTCTGCTTCTCGAGGCTGGAATTGCCCATACACAATACGACTTCTAGCTCGAATAAAGCGACCTGAATCATCACGAGCTACACATCCGACACCAGCTATTGTTTCACCAGGTTTACACGCAGCATCAACATTTATTTTTATCCACCCAGCCGGTGGCTTAACCCATGATCTATGCGCCTGAACTTGCTGCTGTGTAGCTGTAGTAACCTCTCTAGCACTCCTCCAATCTGCTAACATGCGGAAAGCCATAGCCTTTAACCCAAAAACAGACATATTAACCTTGTTCCAAAGCCACTTATTCCTCCTTGTCCACAGGCTCCAACAAAACAAACCTACCATCGCACACTGGTCTATACTCCCCGTATGGAATATACGCTTCAGAATATCAAAAACAGGTTGTATGTCGAGAAGACGTTGCAGACCCAAATCAGACCATAGTGTTTGAGCATATCCACAGCCAAAAAGAATATGAAAAGCATCCTCAACATACCCGTGACACCAGCAACATAGATTACTCATATTCACATGTTTGCTAACCAGGGCACTTGCTGTAGGTAAAACGTTTCGACTAACTCTCCATAACAAATTCAGGACTTTACCTGGCAGTTTTAACGCACAGAGTCTTCTCCAGAATGCACTCTCTGCATGAACTCTCTCACCCCGTATTCGCCTGTAGCAACTTTTGACAGAAAATTTTCCATCATTTTCAAACAACAATAACCACGAATCTTCCTTAGCACGGATGGGAATAGGAATTTGTTGAATGAGTTTACTATCACGCTCATTACAAATGTCTTGAACCACCTCCATATCCCAACCTGTCCGTTCTTCATTTAAAAGACCTTTCACCTGAATATCTTTTAATTCCTCTGGCATTATTGTTGTAACATACCCATTTTCTAAGCATGGTAACCATGGGACTTTCCACACCCGTGTACTTTCTCCATTACCAATTTTTCGACGGCATCCCTGACCAATACTCTCCTGAGCCTCAAGAATACTCCTCCAAACATAACTAGGATTATTTCCTATAGTAGCATTCAGAAAATCCGTGTCTGGGTAGTATTTAGCCTTCATCAACTGAGTTACGAGAGGATTATTATTGTTAATAAGCCGCCAGCCCTGCTTTGCCAACTTGCCACATTAAAAGTATGAAGCTTCTTAAAACCCAAACCTCCATCTTCTTTGGGTTCACACATTCTATCCCATGATAACCACTTAATTCCCCTCCCGGTACTGCCATGATTCCACCAAAAAGCATTCATCTTTTTCTCTATTCCATCACAAATTTCAGAAGGTATTAAAAATAAGCTCATCCAAAAATTTGGAATAACTTGAGCTGATGTCTTTAATAAAGTAACCTTCCCTTGCTTAGATAGCACAGTATTCTGCCAACCCTGGAATTTTTGCTCGACTTTTTCTAACAGAAAAGCAAAACTTGCTTTCTTTCTCCGCCCAACAGTCATAGGCATGCCGAGATAATTCCCCGGATTAGAGGCTTCAACTACACCCAGCTGTGTACAGACCTCTTGTCTATTTAAATCACTAGTATTAGGTGAGAATGTAACCATAGATTTACTATAATTAATCATCTGCCCAGAAATTTCTGCATAGCGATTTAAAATTCTTTTCATAACATCCGCTTCCACTCCCGTTGCTTTAAAGAAAAAATAACAGTCGTCAGCAAACAACAAGTGTGATATATATGGAGCTCCTCTTGCTACAGCACAACCATGCAACAGACCTGCCCTCTCATGACGTCGAATAATTGCACTAAGTCCTTCAGCACACATGATATACAAGTATGGTGAGATCGGGTCCCCTTGGCGAAGGCCACGTTTCGGTACCACATTACCAAACTCCACACCATCATGAAGAAAACTACAAGATACTGAACACACCAGCAGCATTATTCTGTCTATCTAGACCTCTCCGAAGCCAAATTTTAGCATCATATTACGAAGGTAACTCCATTCCAACCGATCATAAGCCTTCTATATGTCAATTTTCAATCCGGCTATACCATTTCTCCCTTGTGTACGACGCTTCATATAGTGATTTACCTCAAAAGCAATCAAAGCATTGTCCGTTAGAAGCCGTCCTTCAATAAAAGCACTTTGCTTGTCGGATATAATATTGCCCAAACAAACCTTTAGTCTATTTGACAATACCTTGGACAAGACTCGAATCACCACATTACACAAAGAAATCGGACGAAGATCTTGCATACTTTCAGGCACTGTTTTCTTTGGAATCAAACATACCACTGTACTATTAACACCAATCGGTAACTCCCCTATTCGTAAAAACGTCTGACAAAACTTAACCACATCAGGTCCTACAATATTCCAATATGATTGACAAAACGCTGGATTCAAACCGTCTTTACCAGGTGACTTGTCAGCGTGCATTGAAAAAACTGCTACCTTTACTTTCTCAGGAGTTATATCATAAATCAGTGTCTCATTCTCCATATCTGTAATCTTCTGCACCTCCTCGTACTGTGACAAACTACCATCTGATGCTTCACTCTGGAATAGCATGTCAAAATAGTCTTCAATCACACCTTGAATTCCCTCTGATGTATCCCGCCATTCACCATCTGCTCCTTTTATTTTCTCCAACATATTTCTTTTTTTCCGAGTAGAAGCATATCTATGAAAAAATCTTGTATTCTGATCCCCCTCACGCAACCAGAACTGCTTGGCTCTTTGTTTCCAATACGTCTCCTATTTTTCCAATAAATTTAAATATTCCCACCTTGCCTTATTATAACTCTGGGTACCATTTGTGTCCCTTCGAGATCTGAATTTAAGAAGCCTCTCCTTACAATCCTTGATCTTTCGAGTATATTCTTTATTCACACCACCTCCCCATTCCTCTAACCTTAAGCAGCAAAACTGAATTTTCTCCATTAACTCCAAGCCTGCTGCACTCTTCGAACTATGCTTAACAAGATTTAAGCATTCCGTCTCCTTTATCCAGACATTCTCGAAACGAAATCTTTTACTCTTTGGAACGTATATATACTTTCTTCAACAATTGTAAATGTAGTGGAAGATGGTCCGAAGGAGCTGCATCTAAGACTCTAATCTCCGCATCTGGGAATAAGTCTCTCCATTCCCGTGTCACTAAGCCCCTATCTAATCGCTCATGTACCCAGTTGTACTTACCTCTAGATTTCTCCCAGGTATATTTCTCTCCAACATATCCCAAGTCGATAAGATGACACATGTTAACTACCTCTGTAAAACCTGACAACAAAGCCCGAGGGTGCTCTTGACACCCCTCGTTTTTCATCCGCAAACATAAGGTCATTAAAATCACCGATTATACACCACGGAAGATTTGACCTATTTGCCAGATTATATATTATGTCCCATGACTCGCGACGCCTCCCTCGTTCCGGACAACCATAAAATCCTTGTATCGCCATCGTCCTACATGTTCACTATCAACTTCAAAATCAATAAAGTGATTTCCCCCATCCCTAACAACACAACTCCCTTCGTTTCTCCACAGGAGCGCAAGACCTCCACTATGACCCTGTGAATCAATTACCCAAAAACCAGCAAAACCCAAACACTTACACACCTCAGCCACTGTAGTTTTATTTGTTAAAATCTCAGACAAAAAAATGAAACTAGGTTTTATTTGATGGACAGTATCTCTAAGGAAACGAATTGTGCGTGAGTTGCCCATTCCACGACAATTCCAAGCTAACAGACTCATTGCTCTAGGCGGGCAGGCCCGCCTCTATCAAGTTTTTTGGCCCATCGTTTAAATGAAACCCATATGTTTTGTTTTGACTATCCAACTCCGTATTACCCTCGTCTATCAAACGTCTTCGTTTAAGATCCATAACAACCATATCATTTTCTCCACCTTTTCCTCCCCCAACATCCGCCTTGTAACTGTCTTCCCCTTGGTTTCGTTGAATTAAAGTAATCCCACTATCATCGCCTGGAGCTTCCGTAATTATCCCATCTACCTCCATGAATTTCGGCTCAACCCTATCCTTGCCACGCACAGCCGCCGGAGTAACCATACTTGGTTTCATCCATGAACCCTCCCCTTCAGTACTGTTTCTCAACCATTTGGCTCCCACATTTTGACTTCTTGCCCCTCTCGTTAGTGCTCTCAGCCATGTCCCATACGCTCTACTAATCTCCTTGTCTGGATGTGCATACACAATAGCACAGTCCCTATCTGAGTGACCCAGCATACCGCACACAAAGCAGAACGTACTTAATCTTTCATACTTGAATTGCACCCAACTCCACTCTCCACCTTCTCGTTTAATCTTCATCTTCCTTTTCAAAGGCTTATCTATATCCATGGTGATTCGTATACGAGCATAAAGCTTCCAGTCCCCACTATTATTTGTCGACTCTGTTTTAACAAAAGTGCCAACAAAATTTCCAATACTCTGCAGCATACGCTCTGATAGTAGCCCATTTGGAATGTCATAAACTTGTACCCAGATGTCCATCTGATTTAGACGAACTAAATGTAGATCTTCCCCCGCTTTCAATTGACAGTATAGCAATAGACCTTGCTCAAACGTCCACGGACCTCCCTCTAACACCTTCTGTAAATCTAATTTATGATAGAAGACAAAAGAGTACCGACTTCCCCCAATATCATGAATCTCCATACCCTCCCTTGGCCGCCATAATGATGCAAGCACATTCTTCATAGCATTAAAATTGATGTTCTTTTCTGTCAAGAATCGCCCAATCAAGACGTACTGTGTTTTGGTAGGGTTTACCTCCGCGTCTCCAACAACCACCGCACCCTCGTCCTGATCCTCCAATGCCAACCTTGCATATAACTCATCCAGACCAATATTTCCTGATGCCATAATGTGTGTAATTTGAAATGTTTATGTGATTCGCTTATGTATACTAATGTAAAACAATATGAAAGAAAAAAACCTTGTTACGTAAACAAGACAAACCTTGCCATATTAGCAAGACTAAATTGAGACTTTTAATATTTAACCATCAACGTGCAAAATAATTACCAAAAATCTATCTATTATATAATGAGTACCGACCTTTTAGTTGACTTCAAAATTAAGGTCTGACCTCTGTTTATCCTCTAATTTCTTGAAAATTAATCAACTGTTTTTTATATTTGATTTTCTACTTGAAAGTTGAATCATGATTTTATTGGAAATTTTGACATTTTTCGGCTTTCTTCATCAAATTAGCTATCAATTTCTTATTAACAGTCTATTACCATTATCTTAAATCGACTATATGTCAAGGTTTGAAATTTTAAAACAATGCTTCATCCATAGTCGAGGTTTGAAATTTTAAAACAGTGCTTCATCCTTATTCAATTTTACTTATTTTATGTGTCTTTTATATTAATTTATATCTTAATTTTGGTTCAGATAATTAATAATAATATAGACTATTAAATTTTAATATTTTATTGATTAGATTCAAATTTTGAATTTATATTAGTTCATATTTAGAGTTATAAATATGTTACTATTCAAACCTTTGACATACGGTAGTACTCGGATAAAATCCTTTTTAACCTTAATATATTATTATGTTATATTATGACAAAAGTTGTATAGAATATTTTTAAATGAAATACTAGTTAAAGATTTATATATCATAACATGTATATACGACATATAGATTTCGATTAGTTGAATATAACCCTATAAATAAAATCATAGTCAATAGAAACATATTTTAGCCAAGAACAATATAATAAAAAAAAATTAAAGAATATGCAAAACATAATAAAATTTGTTCTCACTTAGATTACAGAAATCATTCTTCAAATTTAGCTATCAACATATTGTTCGTTTATTCATTCAAGTTTTAGAACAAATATAAACGAGTGGCCTAACTATTGCAAAACAACTTCTCTGGTGAAAAAATAAAGAGAGAAAAAGTAGGTCTGTAAACTTTTGAAATAAGCTCCAGACAACCCACAATTACTAGCAAATCTACCTTTTCTAAAAATGCGACGCACCTAACAATTACCAGAAGATATACTTAAACATACTCAAAAGCCTAAGTAAACTTTTCATCACCAGATTAAACGGTAGAAACAGAACAAAGTATATACATATATTTGGTAAAAGGGTTACACCCAGAAAACTGGAGATCCATGTCTATAAAACTACAAACTAATTTTCTACATGCATGTCTTGGGAAGTCGACAATCCCAATTTTACTTTGGAGCCAAAAAATTACAAACTTTGATGATTTCTCACTAAATGGAATACCAATACATTAATGAATTGAAGATACAAGTACTCACATCTCATAATCACAATAAAGAATGTAACACCTAATCCACATAACTGAAATTACCTCAGGTCCCCACACTTCATCGCGTATGTCTCTTTCAATCAGACAGCCGAAAGGGCAGCCCATTTGCCCATCTCATACGGATCAGCATAATGATACAGTTTGATTCTATTGGATAATGACAACCCTGTAGCTACTGGTCGAACTGCGAATTCAGAATTATCCTGTTCGGTTGGGTCATCAACAAATGCAGCCACATCTCCCAGAAGTTTGAAACATATGCGGTTAGAACTTATCTGCCTAGGAAAATCGAAGTACATGGCTGTTCCAGCCTTCACTTCTGGTAATCGGTACTCATGTATAGTGACCATGTTGTGAGAATCCTGCATATAATGAGTGTTTCATATCATCAATTTAAAGTTCAAAAGATCTAGAACGCAAGAGTAAAAACTAATTTTTTACTACCCAGCTCTGAACATAAATCCAAATTAAAATAAGTTTTAATCTTCAGAATAGAGCAAAGCCAATATCAAGTTGGCCTACCACATGCTTAACAAAACGGTAATGGAATCCTTTTAAAAATTGTAATAACAATATTTATATGTGCACCAGGATGCCCGAGTTCCCTTCACTGAATATAGATCGCCGCCTAAAAGTTATTGTGTAAATTTAATACACAAAATTCAATTTCTAAAAAATACAAGGCCGTGCAAAGCACAAAGTAGTTACAGAGGTATCTTTTTTTTCATTGTACCTACGTATTAATTGAGACAATTCTTCAAAAAATAAAAATTAACCTGTATTATTTATTATGCCTCAACAAATATAATTTCAATCTACTGAGATGCGAACTTGTTTTTTTGCCTAAGATCAGTGTTGCAGCGTTACACGGTTCGTGGGTCAATCGGGAACGTGGTATAGGTTTGTGTTCGGGAAAACATTAGTATTAATGATTCGGGTACGATGACTAATGAATCAGGTACACATGTCGATACAAGAATTCCTTTGTTAATAAATATTATATACATTAAGATAAATAAAAAAAATTAAGTTTTACCAACGAAATAAAGAAAAATATTTAAATAATTTTACAGCTAAAAATTAAATTTTATGATCGTATATTTAGTTAGATTAACTTTTATAAACTTTATGTTACTAACAAAATATATAGGTAAAATTAAAAAATATGACACAACTATAATTTATTTTAAATTAGAATAGTAAACTACATTTTGTATGGGGATTGGATATACACAATAGTATCTTTTAGGTTACAGCTGCCAATTACAGAAATTGAGGCTCATCATCAATTAAACAATTGAGTGGGACGGTATGTGCTTTATATGCAATTTGACATCCTAGGAACGCACTGAGTTAGACATTGCCCTCTATAAACAAGCAAGTTGACTCGCATAATGGAAAAACTAGCTGAGAAATATATAGTGTCACACACTTTTTGTTTACTATATATAGATAATAATCGGTAAATATTTTATGTTAAAAACTAAATTCCATCTAATTACTCCATATATTCTAGTTATTACACACTTCAACACATGGTTGTTAAGTCGACAAGTCGAGACTCGGCGCCCGAGTACCTTGGAATTGATTAGTCGACAAGTTGTCCGACTAGTCGTAAAAGTCGACAAGTAGTCGATATACATACATTTTTAGTAATTATAATATATAATATAGGTTAACACTTAACACACGTCAATTTCATAGTTCAAATGAATATTAATAGATAATAAGTAGTACTCTAAATTAAGCATCTCTAAGGTCTAAGCAAATAAAAATATAATTAAAGAGTGGAATCAACTAAACAAACACAATCATGCATCAAAAGTCATCCATCTCGAAATCATCTCCTCCTCCATATCCTCCTCCCTGAGTATTCTCCTCGGGTGGTAGTGTACACTGGACAGGTGGAGTAGTGTTGCAGGTGAAGCAGACTTGCAGTAAAGAGTGAAACTGAAGACTTGTATTGAAAGTGTGATAATTTGTAAAACTGGGTTCATTGTGAAATGAGTTCTGTAATTTGTAAAAATTGTTTAATTTGATTACAGAATAATGAAATCAATAATTTAAAGATGAATGAAGAAATTGTGAAGTTGATTACAAATTTGTAAAACAAAATAAAAATATAAATTTTGTAAAATCAATGAAGAAAAANAATTTTATGATCGTATATTTAGTTAGATTAACTTTTATAAACTTTATGTTACTAACAAAATATATAGGTAAAATTAAAAAATATGACACAACTATAATTTATTTTAAATTAGAATAGTAAACTACATTTTGTATGGGGATTGGATATACACAATAGTATCTTTTAGGTTACAGCTGCCAATTACAGAAATTGAGGCTCATCATCAATTAAACAATTGAGTGGGACGGTATGTGCTTTATATGCAATTTGACATCCTAGGAACGCACTGAGTTAGACATTGCCCTCTATAAACAAGCAAGTTGACTCGCATAATGGAAAAACTAGCTGAGAAATATATAGTGTCACACACTTTTTGTTTACTATATATAGATAATAATCGGTAAATATTTTATGTTAAAAACTAAATTCCATCTAATTACTCCATATATTCTAGTTATTACACACTTCAACACATGGTTGTTAAGTCGACAAGTCGAGACTCGGCGCCCGAGTACCTTGGAATTGATTAGTCGACAAGTTGTCCGACTAGTCGTAAAAGTCGACAAGTAGTCGATATACATACATTTTTAGTAATTATAATATATAATATAGGTTAACACTTAACACACGTCAATTTCATAGTTCAAATGAATATTAATAGATAATAAGTAGTACTCTAAATTAAGCATCTCTAAGGTCTAAGCAAATAAAAACATAATTAAAGAGTGGAATCAACTAAACAAACACAATCATGCATCAAAAGTCATCCATCTCGAAATCATCTCCTCCTCCATATCCTCCTCCCTGAGTATTCTCCTCGGGTGGTAGTGTACACTGGACAGGTGGAGTAGTGTTGCAGGTGAAGCAGACTTGCAGTAAAGAGTGAAACTGAAGACTTGTATTGAAAGTGTGATAATTTGTAAAACTGGGTTCATTGTGAAATGAGTTCTGTAATTTGTAAAAATTGTTTAATTTGATTACAGAATAATGAAATCAATAATTTAAAGATGAATGAAAAAATTGTGAAGTTGATTACAAATTTGTAAAACAAAATAAAAATATAAATTTTGCAAAATCAGTGAAAAAACGTTTTATGTGCAACAGAACAATTTAAAAATAAAAATAAATGAAAAAATGGGTAAAAAATGTTTTATGTGCAAAAGAATAATTTAAAAATGAAAAAAATGATTGAAAAAACGTTTTTTGTATATGTAAGTATATAAATAAAAGAAACAAAATTAATATAAGTTTTTTAAAATAAAATATAAAAAAATGTGTATATATCATATATATACAGACACGGTAACTTGAGTGACAGGGAAGAAAAACCAAAGAAAGGTAGAAGATCAGAGAAATCAAAACAAAAGATCGGNAGTCGACAAGTAGTCGATATACATACATTTTTAGTAATTATAATATATAATATAGGTTAACACTTAACACACGTCAATTTCATAGTTCAAATGAATATTAATAGATAATAAGTAGTACTCTAAATTAAGCATCTCTAAGGTCTAAGCAAATAAAAATATAATTAAAGAGTGGAATCAACTAAACAAACACAATCATGCATCAAAAGTCATTCATCTCGAAATCATCTCCTCCTCCATATCCTCCTCCCTGAGTATTCTCCTCGGGTGGCAGTGTACACTGGACAGGTGGAGTAGTGTTGCAGGTGAGGTGAAGCAAGCAGCAGTATTGCAGACTTGCAGTAAAGAGTGAAAAGAGTGAAACTGAAGACTTGTATTGAAAGTGTGATAATTTGTAAAACTGGGTTCATTGTGAAATGAGTTCTGTAATTTGTAAAAATTGTTTAATTTGATTACAGAATAATGAAATCAATAATTTAAAGATGAATGAAGAAATTGTGAAGTTGATTACAAATTTGTAAAACAAAATAAAAATATAAATTTTGTAAAATCAATGAAGAAAAAGTTTTATGTGCAACAGAACAATTTAAAAATAAAAATAAATGAAAAAATGGGTAAAAAATGTTTTATGTGCAAAAGAATAATTTAAAAATGAAAAAAATGATTGAAAAGCCATTTTTTGTATATGTAAGTATATAAATAAAAGAAACAAAATTAATATAAGTTTTTTAAAATAAAATATAAAAAAATGTGTATATATCATATATATACAGACACGGTAACTTGAGTGACAGGGAAGAAAAACCAAAGAAAGGTAGAAGATCAGAGAAATCAAAACAAAAGATCGGAAAAATCAAGACAAAAGAAGATGAGAAGAAGAAGAGAAGAAAGACAGAAGAAGAGAAGAAAGGGAAGAAAGACTTATCGGAGATGAGCCGCCATCGCCGGAGATGATCGGAGATGGAAGATGTCGCCGCTTTATCGGCTTCTTCGGCCTTTCTTTATGTTTGATTCAATAAATGGGTAAGTGTTACCTAAAAAATCATATATTTCCTAATCTGGGTCGGTCTCTAGATTGGGTTTTGGGTTGGGTTTCGGGTCGGATCCGGGTAAAACCCATGGACGACAAACTCACTAGTCGAGCCTCGACTAATTCAAAAATAACGACTTATCGACTAGTCGGCGACGTAACAACCATGCTTTATTTCTACATTAACTCTTTCATCGGCAATTATGCCATAATTTTCCTTAATACAACACATAAAATACACATATTTTCTTGAATATCATATTTAGAAATGATAATTAAAAAGGAATAAGAAAACAAGGGATGGAGAGGAGAAGATTGACCCACCAAGGGAGGAGAAAATGGAAAGAAGATGATGCATCGATCTTGTAATATTTTTTGTTAATAAGAGTGGATCAATAATTGTAGAAGGAAGGGCATGGATTTAAGTTTGACTTTCTATATTAATTCTTTCTATAAATAATATTATAACAAAACCTATCATATCAATAAATGTAATATTTCTATTTTTTAATCACAAGAGCATTCTAAATTTTTAGTAATTTATAAATATATATATACTAGCTTACATCATGTTCGATGCACGGACTTTTTTCAATATTTTTTATTTTTGTTTTAATATTTTATTTATTTTATTCTTAGAATAATTTAAATTTTATTTGATATCATATGTTCAAATAGTCTTATATATATATATATATAGGTTGCACTCCATAAAAAACACCCTTATATAAAGAACAAGGAAGAACACCATCAAAACACTTATTTTTTAATGAGAAATGGTTTGTTAAGATTATAATCACAAAATTGAACTACAATAAACACTAATATATCGAATATAACATCGAATCTCATCTAAATTTTATAAATCAAATGTTACAGAATCTAACATGAAATCCACCATAGAATCCTATATATATTTTGTAAAAATGAAATTTATACATAGTCATGTTATGATTTTTTGTTAACCTCATGTTAGATTCTATTTTTATTCATAAAAAAACATAATCGATGTTAAACTTTAGAATCTACATGAGTTTTAATGTAAGATTCTAAAGTGTTCTTTCTTGTTCTTTATATAAGGGTATTCTTTATAGAGTAATGGCCTATATACATACATATATATACATATATATATATATATATTTATATTTATATATATTTAAAGCGGATAAAGTTTTATATTTAAATGAAATAAGGTTTGTGTGTTCAGTTTAGAGATGTCTTTTATTTAGAATACTAATGTTTAACAGTTAGACCCAACTAGCAACTACTCCCTCCGTTCCAATGATTTCTTAACATTTTTTAGAGAGTGTCTGACACACATTTTAAGGTGCATATAAAGTATAGTTACATAATTTATTTTTACAATTTTCTGTTTTTGAATAAAAATTAAATTTTTAAATTTGTATTCAGAAAAAAAAAATTAAAAATAAGTTATGGAACTATACTTTATATTCAGCTTAAATGTATGTCGGACACTCTCAGAAATGTTAAGAAATCATTGGGACGGAGGGAGTAACTAACTCAACCAAATATCAACTGACTACCAAATTTTAATGTTCTTAATAGTTTCTTATTTTTGTTTTAATATTTTATTTATATAATTTGAAATTATTTATTCGTACAACAATAATTTAAATTGTATTTAATATTACGTGTTGAATNTTTGTTTTGAAATTATTTTTGGTGTTATATGATTTTGTGTATGTTATGTAGTCTTCTATAGTTATTTGTTAATCAAATTCTTATAAAATAGGAATTGCTTCTTCAGTTACTCAAATAAGGAGTTCCTCGCAGAGCCTTACTCTCTCTCTCTCTCTTTATATATATATAAAGGGATAAGGTTTTATATTTTAATGGAATAAGGTTGTGTATTTGGTTTCGGGATATGTTATAATTAGAAGACTAATATTAAATAATATAGTGTATACACACACACACACACACACACACACACATATATATATATATATATATTGTGTGTGTGTTTCATGTATAATAATTTTTTGTAAATTTTTATTAATATATATATATATATATATCTTGATGTGTATAAAACATTTAAAGAATAAATAGATATTAAAGGGCTCCTCATATCGACCCTATACCCGATTCGCACCCGATTCATAAGAACTTATTACATACCCATACTCTTACCACGTACTGGAACAACCCGTAAACATGATTATATTATACCATCGCCCGATCCAACCAATGACAATACACAAGAATGAGATGGAGATGAACATGATATTGAGATGGATAATTTGGTTTGATTTTCGCCATCACTTATGTTTTTCTACGTTTGGATACGTATGATAATTGGTATGTGGATGTTTTTATGTAGTAACTAAGTTAAATTTTAGTATTCTATTACCTTTGATAAATTATGAAATTCATGTGTTTAGTTATATTATATATTAAATTTAGTAAATATATGAATGACTTGTTGACTTTTTATGACTAGCCTTCTCGAAGGTATTCAGGTATCAAGAATCGACTTGGTGCCGTGATAACCTTAATATCAACAAAGAAATTAATGGTCATTTTTAAAAGTTTGAAAAGAATTGAATTGATAAAACTCAATCTACTAATGAAAAGTTAGAGTTAAAAAAAAGCACAAAAATTCAGGACTACACCATATGTTCAGAGAAACCATAAACCATAAATATCACTCTAGATCATATATTCCACGCAAGGATCTTTATCAAGATTTAGGTGGACAACGCGACCTGGCCCAACCCTTATTTTCTATTTTAAGTTGCACAACATCTCCCCGCCGTTTGTGTATTTATTAAAATTCTATTTATAACTTGCAAAATACTGTTCTTCCTTGTTTCTAAGAATGTTCCTGATCCTGTTTCTTTTACATCAGATGAATGTCAGATTAGAACCCAAAAAACTGTCAATAAATAGTAAATCTACATCCTCAAATTCTATACCTGTTTATTTCTTCAACAAGGAAGTGATAGTCGCAGGAAATTAACTTGTTAATACCAATACAGCTAATCAGAGAAACCATAAACTATAAATATCACTCTAGATCATATATTCCATGCAAGGATCTTTATCAAGATTTAGGTGGACAACGCGACCTGGTCCAACCCTTATTTTCTATTTTAAGTTCACAACATCTCCCCGCCGTTTGTGTTTTTATTAAAATTCTATTTATAACTTGCAAAATACTGTTCTTCCTTGTTTCTAAGAATGTTCCTTATCCTGTTTCTTTTACAGCAGATGAATGTCAGATTAGAACCCAAAAAACTGTCAATAAATAGTAAATCTACATCCTCAAATTCTATACCTGTTTATTTCTTCAACAAGGAAGTGATAGTCACAGGAAATTAACTTGTTAATACCAATACAGCTAATCAGAGAAACCATAAACTATAAATATCACTCTAGATCATATATTCCATGCAAGGATCTTTATCAAGATTTAGGTGGACAACGCGACCTGGTCCAACCCTTATTTTCTATTTTAAGTTCACAACATCTCCCCGCCGTTTGTGTTTTTATTAAAATTCTATTTATAACTTGCAAAATACTGTTCTTCCTTGTTTCTAAGAATGTTCCTTATCCTGTTTCTTTTACAGCAGATGAATGTCAGATTAGAACCCAAAAAAGTGTCAATCAATAGTAAATCTACATCCTCAAATTCTATACCTGTTTATTTCTTCAACAAGGAAGTAATAGCGCAGGAAATTAACTTGTTAATACCAATACAGCTAATACGATTAAGGTAAGGAATCATATAAATAGAAACCAACAATTTATGTCCCTTGGAAAAAAATCAACAATTAATAGGAACTTGGGAAGAAAGAGAAGATAAAGGAAGACAAAAAAATTTTAAAAAGGGAAGACAAGTGAAAATACAGAGACCACCCAAAATCCAAAACAATATATTAAGTAGTAAAGATATAATAATACCTGCAGAGCAGAAACTTGAATATACAATATAGCTGGAGATATCAGTCTGTCCTCTAAAAAACTTGAAGGCTCCCATAAATTTACATTAGAACAAGGTGAATGTGTTACACGAGGCTTAATTGCACTGAAGCCATCAATACGAAATCCTGCTAGCATTGGTGAAGCAGGAGGTAGATATTGTTCTAAGAAAAGATCATTATCCATCAACCTCTCAGCTTCAATTGGAACCTGAAAACAATTTTTATTTCATAATGTATACAAAAATTAGTAGGAGAGCTGCGAAATATAAACACTATAAATGATCTGTTCTATAATCATGCCTAGGACAGATCAAGCCAGACCCAAACATTTAATCACTAAGAACTAGTCAACGACCCCAAATAATTTGGCAGTTGGCACCTAGCACATCTTAGGTTGAGCTAGTCTTCTATCTTACTAAAATCTACACAAATTGCAATTTCCTAAGTATAATATAATACTTAAATTTTTTACATCTGAGGTATGCATTAATAATATTCTAGACATGCCAAGTTGCCAACTAACCAAAGAAAGAAAAAGAAAGATATTAATCTGCAGCCTAAGTAAGATATCTATCTGCAGCCTAGTGAATACTCCGACAGTAAATGCCATGTACATAATGGATAAGAATGAAGAGAAATAGTCGTACCTTAAATCTTGTCACTGGTGGAGCTTTCGCCAACAAGCTTCTTACATCAGAGCTCAGAGAAGATGTCAACCCTACATCATTTTTCAGGGGTCTTCCAACAACAAAAATTCTCTTGGCATGAAGACATGGATTACTGTCAACTGGTCCACCTAGAGATGCACGCCTATCAAGTTGCGCAAAAGGATTTTCGTCTAGCGATAAAAGATTAATATTTTGGTCAAAACTAACAGAACTGGAACCAGATCTCTGAAGACTTAACGCCATCCAAATAATGCGACACTGAACAGGTTTTCGGAAAGAAAATTTTATATTTCTAGGCGTTTGATTATCCTTGCTATAGTCTTCTGGTCCATAGATTTCTGAGGAAGATGCTGTCATAGATCGGACATCCCATTTTCCGACGCATGATCTATCTTCCTTGTTTATTTTATTGCCGCTCCAAATTTGCACCTGCACAAACAGTAGAAAGGGAGGCAACAATCCATTAAAACATGAAGACCTTGCAATATGTGAGCAGTAGAGATAACCATTTAATATGACATGTCAAAAACACAAAGAGCAAGATTTAATAGGAACAGTCAGGATTATGCAGCTCATAGTAGTCAATTATTATTTTACATTCATTTTATTCCTTGAACAACCGGTAATATGTCTGAGTGTGTATGTGCGGCATGAGCGTATCTCCAATTTGTTGCTTCTGCTCTAGTCTCTAGGTAAGTGATAATAAATGTTAAACTTTTAGATATACTGTTATCAAAAAATACTTCAAGGCGTTTTTCCATTACACTTAAAAAAAAGTTATGAAAACATAAGTTTTACTTGGGGGTATATAGTGAGGGAGCACCCTTCTCAAGCACACACATAAGTATCTAACATCAGACGAAAACCAAAATGCCATATGTGTGTGTGTGTGTGTGTGACTTTTCAGCTTGAGTTTTATATCAAGGCATATTATAAATAATATTGCAACAGTAAAAGTTTATCAGCAGATATACCAACTCATCAATTGCTAATATACATGTATACATACATATATAAACACGTACACACACACACACACACACACACACACAGAGACAAAGAGAGAGTGACAGAGAGAGAGAGAGACAGAGATTGGAAAAATATTACAAGGAAAATCAGGTGTGCCAATAACTAAGGATTCTTGTTAATTACTCGAATTTAAGGCCTTAAACAGAAGAACCAACTATGCAAATGTCAATATGCCATCATCAAGAAGGTGGGTTAGGTGCACTTACTATAGGTGTATCCATCATAGAATAGCCGCAAGGACTAACTACAAGAGTGACCCCAGAAACATTCGAAAAATTAGGAAGAACAATGACGAATTCGACAGAGGAGGTACTAGGGGGAGCTTTCCAGTATAAATGTTGTGGTCCAGAATCCAATGGTGCAAGCAAAGACAACAGTGGCGCTGATCCAGGTGCTGTATCAACCTATAATAGCAGTTGTAAGTAAAGGCAAAACATATTGTTCAATAAATTAGCATAAGATCAGGGAAAATAATTGACAGCTCCACGAACCATCTAACACTAATAGCTTTGTTACTCAGACTATTCAGTTTTTCCGTCACACCCATGTGTGGGTATGGGATACAAGTCAGGTATTTCATGTATAACTGGACAGTTAGCGCTATTGTACTAGAGTTCACGTGTAATCTAATGCCTCTTAGACAACTTGTTTTTTGATCCATTTAATTTTAATTCACAAATATTATTCATTTGACTTTAATTCACAAATACTCATATCCGTTAATATTTATCTAATTTATTCATAACAGGCAATGTTATTTAACAAGTTCCAAATATTCACGGTGAAAATTTTAAATTAGAAAAACCTAACGTTCACTTTTTTGGAAATGCTGTTAGAACACACAACTTCTAATTGTAACATATTCATATTAGAAAAACTNGAACCATCTAACACTAATAGCTTTGTTACTCAGACTATTCAGTTTTTCCGTCACACCCATGTGTGGGTATGGAATACAAGTCAGGTATTACATGTATAACTGGACACTTGGCGCTATTGTACTAGAGTTCACGTGTAATCTAACGCCTCTAGACAACTTGTTTTTTGATCCATTTAATTTTAATTCACAAATATTATCCATTTGATTTTAATTCACAAATATTCATATACGTTAATATTTATCTAATTTATTCATAACAGGCAATGTTATTTAACAAGTTCAAAATATTCACGGTGAAAATTTTAAATTAGAAAAACCTAACGTTCACTTTTTTGGAAATGTTGTTGGAACACGCAACTTCTAATTGTAACATATTCATATTAGAAAAACCTAACGTTCACTTTTTTAAAAATGATGTTAGAACACACAACTTCTAATTGTATCATATTCATGTATATATAAAAAAACATAAGGAATGTTAGATCTACTAGATATACTAATAGAAGACCCAAGTTTTGTGTAGAGATAGATGTGTGACTATAATCATGAGACTACAAGAATCTAATACTTATTTATTAATACTTAAAAAGGTAAATTGAAGGTCTAGGGTTTGAAACTTTGCAACTACAAAATTAATACAATATCTCTTTATTACTATCTAAAGTAATTAGATTTTACAAATATAGAGGTTTCAAAATAATACATATATATATATATAGTAGAATAATTATAACACATAAAAACCTATATATGGTATTAAAATGATTAAATGAGTTCAATACTTGACAACTACATATATTTCAGTATTTATTATATAAATAATACATGTAATAAGAGAGAACAAGAGTTCGATACTTGACAAGGACATATATTCTAATATAATTTTGATTAGAACATATACAATTATAATACATAAAGTTTATTAAAATTAATTGAACTAAAAATACATGTACAAAAGCACTTAACTGGCACAAATTATAAGCTTATATGAATTATATGTACTGGTATCACATTAATTCATGCCAAGTACATGAAGATCAGCATACTTTTTAACTTTTTGTCAAACAGTTTTTCTTTTGAATCGGGTCTAAATAAATGGTAACTGTTCATTATTATAATAGCCAGGTAAAGACCCCTTCAAACTTTTTTTTGTTGCTATGAGTTCAAAAAAACTGTTTTTTTGTTATTCGGATTGAATTATTATACTGCTAAGAGGTCCATTAACAAATGGAACAGCATGGTAATTAAATTATTTTAATTGACTTTACAGAAATAAAATATTTTTCAACGGGAATATAAATCTTCTTAAGCATGGCTTTTTCGTTCAAGTAAATCGGTTAAATTTCAAAATCTGTTTGAAAGGGGTAATTTCAAAATCAGTTAAATATCAAACGGGAATATAGGTCTGAACTAACATTAGTAATTGAATCCTTTTCTAAATATTATTTACTAAAAATGAAAAGTAACATCACATTATATCTTCTAACAATAAAAAAAATTATATACAAATCATCTTCATTTGATAAAAGTTGAAATTTGATTAAATGTAAGATGAGTAACTAATTGTAGAAACAATAAAATATATTTTTTTTTTAATAATGACACGATCATATGGACAAATTATCTTAGCTTCATGAGAATTAGAATTTGATTAAACGTAAAATTATTAAATATATATCATAGTTAGGCAAAAGTTCAGTGGACTAGTGGAGTACCCTTAAATAGACCCTTAAATGGAGTACTATTTGGAGACCTATATGTCATGTATCATGTTTTGCTTAGAATTTATTACAACACTACCACAGAGCCTTAAATTATGTTATGATTCATAATTATGTAGTAAATAAAATTAATCTATTCTAATTCTAAACCCCTGCTTGGCACAAGTTGCAAGCTTGTATCTACTGAAAAAAAATGAACGTTTCATGTATATAGTCATGGTGACTCAAGTGAAAAACAATACATACCACATTTAGAAAGCTGGCAAAGGGGAACTCGGCAAGGGATTCCTCTCCATCAAGTAACTGATTTAGAGACTTAGTGATGTCTCCACTATTAGAAGATTGATTTTTCTCCAAAGGATTAGAAAAATATCCTNCTAAGGGGAACTCGGCAAGGGATTCCTCTCCGGCAAGTAACTGATTTAGAGACTTAGTGATGTCTCCACTATTAGAAGATTGATTTTTCTCCGAAGGATTAGAAAAATATCCAAAGACATGGTTTAAAGCTTTATGTGTAGCTTCATCTGCACGAGCACTTCTTCGGTTGCTAACCAAGACCCTGGCGTAGTCCAGGATCAATGCATCAAGCACAATATCATGGCAGCATAATTTACAAATAGCACCCTCCAGTGTTACTGACCGATTTGTAGAAAGATCTGCTGCAGAGCCTACCTGACTAGATACACTTGAAACCCCCTTCGAGTTATATGCTTTTAGAAGCAGTGCTCCTTTCCCTGCACAACAAACTTTGCAAACCTTTCTTTCACATTCAGAACATATAAACACATCTTGTGTAGTAGAAGATGGAAATTCAGAGGCTATTGGAGCAGGTGGCCCGGTTTCAGCATTAACTTTACACATCCCACCAGAACAGCTCTCCCCGATCCCAGAAATATTCCAGAAATCTATAGCACTGTCATCAGTAATTTCAAGACCAATAGCAGCTGTGATTTTGTCTTCAAGCATACCGTGCCCAAGCAACGCAAGCACATTTGCAACCTTGCACAACCTTCCAACGTAAGAATCATCAAGTAATACATTGGGGTTTATAGTAGCAGGATCAGTGCCAATTGATAATAATGCTCTATCCCTCTCGGCAGCAGATAAATTCAACCGAAGGCGTTCAACTTCGAGCTTCATAGCTTCTCTAAATCCCAATTTCTTTTCCTACACAGTTAAGCAGTTGGGATTTAATAACTTTCGGAGATTCTACATAAATATTTTTTATAATTTTCATTTTGCTGTTTCATATTACAATGCAACGGCTAATTGTTCTCTGGTATCCAAAGTTACAGATGTACATACAAATCATGAAAATAATTATTTTTAAAAAAGTGATGTTTAATTGTTTTACTTATACAAAGTTCTGCCCCTAAGATGTGTAAATAATCCAAAACTATCACATGCTCTCAATTCGACTATTACAAACAATGCTGAACAATGTACCTCTGAAATTCAAAACAAATTACTTGATCTACGCAAATAACCAACACTTTACACCAAATAAAGAGGACCACAAATTCATTTTTATCCTCACAATTGTTCAACAAGTATTACAAAAAATTCAATCCTTCAGAATAGCAATAAGATGGATGCAACAAAATCAAACATATCTATTACCATTACCAATAAAGAACTAAGAGGTCTCTGCTTTATGGACCTCATATCTTACCACAGTAAATTACATATCAAACATTAAGCATAGACAACAGTTCTTTAAACTTGATTCGTAAATTTTTTTGCTCAATAGGCCCCAAATCTATAATAGTATGTATTTTAGCATTATTTACGTCTACTAAACCTTATATGTTAAGCATTCAATTTTCTGATTATATACTTAATTGTGATCCGACTTCAACTTTCTCTCTCTAAGTACATGCATCCTGCATCATCTACACACCCCAACAGGCCAATGCTCAATGCTGCAGTATGGTACCTTAATCTTTTTCTCTTCTTATTCTTTTGAAATATTACTTCCCATCCTCCCCCAGGGTAGAAAACATTCAATGCAGTTGTGTAATTTTAATATATCATTTGCTCTAACACACGACCTCACATTATTTCACTAATAGGTAAAGTTAAAAAGTATAAGAGACTCTGTATCTGATACCATTTGATTAAAGATACTGTATAAAAGTACTGGGGATTTTGTATCTGATACCACTTGATTAAAGATAATGTATATATAAATGAGATAAGTACCTATCAGACATGGGATCGGTCAAAAACCAAAGCATAGTTTGGTAGCATAGTGTACCAAACTTTGGCGTCAACCGACAATGATTAAAATTTTATTAGTAATAAATCTTACAATATAGTATATAAAGATTCCAATATACTGAGACACACATTTACTCAGAGAATGAAAATAGTCCTAATCAATATCCACTTCCTAATACTTACGTACTAGCATAATTAATGAAGAAAATAACACTTTTTTGTGAATTTATTACCATAAATCATAGTTCATAAATATTACTGACAACTTACTAAATATATTTAAACTGCATAACAAATTACAATTAACTTTAAATACTTTATCTATGCTTTACCACTACCATGGTGACCAACAAAAAAAACCTGGTGTTTCTAACGATTGTACAAAAACAAAATCAGAATACCAATAACAAAATGGAAAATCAGGTCCATCCTTAGCTAGTGGATTCCTTGAGTAATTGTTAATGGAACTATTGGGACTTTTCTTTACAAGAACTACTAACGGAGTTGATACATTGGACTTGTACAAGGAAATATTATTTACCCACTGCAGGAAAACTGTAATTATTTAATGATATATGTTACATCACATGTAACAGCCCTAAGTATATAAACATGAATACTAAAAAGCGTTAACTGAGAAAATAAAACAAAAATAACTATTGGAAAGTTGTTCTGTTTGCCACTCGAGGTTCTCAAATTATGGACACATACACACACGCGTACACACACAAGCAAGCATAGTTGTTAAGGCGTTGCCTAGGCATCGCCTAGGCGTCTAGGAGGTAGAAAATTGTTATGCGTCCACCCCGCCTAGGTTTCTGATGAACAGCGGTCGCCTAGATCCGCCTAGGCGTCGCCTAGTTCCGCATAGTTCCGCCTAGTCCGCCTAAGTGCAGAAAATAGCCAGGCCCAATGTATTTTTTTTAACCTAACCCATGTTTAAAAGCACATCTGCCCATGTAACTATGCAAGTCATATATTAGTAATCAACAATTCATGTGATTTGTATTAGACTATTAATTGCTTAATTTGTATNTGATTTGTATTAGACTATTAGTTGCTTAATTTGTATGCTCAAGACTTATTTCATGTTGAATTTTAATTTATCTACTAGATTTTCTTTTGAAATATAATTAGAATGTTATAATTTTTATTTTGGTATAACATATAACTGTATGTATATATTATATATATAATAAATAAATAATATATATAACTAAACGTATAATCCGCCTAATGGACGACTAGGCGGGCGCCTAATCGCCTAGGCGGCTAGGCGGTACGCTGTCGCCTAGTCTCGCCTTGGCGCCTTGACAACTATGCAAGCAAGGATACTTGTAATATTCTCGTAATGAATTACCTAAGTGCCAGACCAATATAGAAGTATAAATAACAAAGTGCCATTCTCAAATTCACACAGCAACAGGCTAGAAGTTTCCTATTTATTTTTAAAACTAATTATAAGAACTTTAGAAGGGAAAAGTCTCTATCCCATTGATGAATAATCTTTAATATATACCAAGATACAAGATGATATCTGCCCCAAAGATACATCTGACAGCCAGATCTTCAGCCTTAAATAGCTCCATAAATCCGAAATATGGAAAGGTAATTATCAACATACAGTATATGGAACAGTAATATAAAATATGGACAGCTAATTGCAATTATACCCTAATTTTGAAACTTATATATCTGCAGACATGCATAAAATCTGGACTACTGATTTCAGAGTCCCCACTCCCCACGCTATTTCGGAACTGTGANCCCCACGCTATTTCAGAACTGTGTTACATGCATCGAACGTCTAGACCATTAATTTGTCTTCTGAAGTCTTGTAAATCAGAAAGAGATTACTAAGAAAAAGAAAACAGATAGCAGAAGCTATTTACTTAACAATAAACTCAACTTTTTGTAGATGACTGCTAATGCAAAGATTGTGCACACGTTCACTAAATTAGACTGGAGCATAATTTATTAGTTTGCCAAAAAAATGCATGCTGCATTAATTGTAAAATCACAAAAAATTACTTTACAACTCTAAGTCCTCAAAAGCATCCAGAACAATGCAACAAAAATTATTACTAGAACGGAAAAGAAATGTTTTCTACATTTTATCGGAAGCATACAAATATAAGAACTGGATGAAATTGCAAGAAAAAACTGTAACAAACTAGCCATCGAAGNGATGAAATTGCAAGAAAAAACTCTAACAAACTAGCCATCGACGAACTAAAACAAATAAATAACAAAAGACCAAACACCCCTCCACCCCACCCCACCCCACCCCACCCCACAAAAAAAAACACTCACACACACACAAAAAGGTGGCCATACGGATACTAACAAAACTAGCAGAAATTGACATCATTATAAACAGCAAATACACAATACTAACAAAATCAATAAACTAATTTAACATACCAAATGTTGTCCAGCCAAAACCCTGTAACTATGCAAGTACTTGTGAGCACCGTCATCACGAATGTTACCCTCTTGAAGAAGAATGCTTTTAGAATCACTTTGAACTGGCTGTTGAACAAAATCGTCCAAGAAGTCAAGCAAGTCACCTCGTTCATGCACATCATCTCTCAATACCGGTAGAGAAATGGATTCATAAAATCCATCTCCACCAGATAAAAGGTCCACCGTTAAGTTGTCAGATTTATGAGGTTGTAGAGGCAGTAAAATTTTCTCATTACATATATCAGCACTAAAAGGATTGGTCTCAGTACTATACAAGAAAGGATTAGCATCCCCTGAATTCTTCTGGGTGCCTTCACATAACCTTGCACCAGGACCTTCATGACTGAATATGCCTCTCCATGGAAGAGAAACTCCAAGTATCTCAATCTACCAAACAGCAAGAAAAATATAAACTTATAACCAAACTTAGTGTGGGAGATTAAAGTGAACAATAGGACTAGTAGTGAACATAGAGTAATTAATTGTAATTGATCGGAGATTTTAGTTATATTAAGTAGATTGTGAGGAATGTTTAATAGTGTAGTAGTAGAATAATAAAAGGATGATTTTACTTATTTTGCAAGTTTGCTTACTACCAAGTTCTTGAATTTCTATATGAACTCTTGTAATACTCATTATTAATCAAATTATGAATATTTTAAATTGATGTTTATTGGATAAATTTAAGGATTTATTTGCGACTCTGCCACTCTTCTGTGGAGAGAGGTTTTATAACAATTTTAACCCTTTTCTTAGCACCGTCCAACATCAACATTGGTGGATGGAGTGAGGAGCGGAGGCCGGCTAAGGACATGGGATCAGCAGTTCAAGCTAGATTTGAAGGCCTTAAATTTCGCCAAGGACATATGATGTTAGACAGGAGTGTGTGGCAACATAAGACTAGAGTAGCATACTATCCCAGACTTTTCTGTTGGGAGGTGATACTCTTCAGTAGGGAGTTCTTGGGGTTTGGTGGGGCAGGGTGCTTTAGACTTTATTTAATTTTGTCCGATCTTTTTTGTATCCCTGTTTGTTTCTTTATTTTTATTATGTATTGATATTTTGGGATTGATATATTTTGTCTCACCCCTCTATATAATGCTCTTTTTGTACCTATTTTCTCGTCATTTTTATAATGCTCTTATTACTGCTTACTGCTACTGCTTTTACTGCACAATTTTACAGCTTTTACTACTCCTTTTTGCCCCTCGAACCAAGTCTGCCTACATCTTTACCCTCCATAGACCCGGCTCTATGATCAGGACAAACTGAGGAGGTATAAAAGAATGGTGCATTAGCTTAGGTGAAAGACGTAAACTCAGCAAGAAGGTAAGGGTTTTACTAATTCACTAATTTATCAATATCCCTCGGCAGTATAAATTTGTGCCCAGGCTTCAACTCACCCCAGAAACAAATGTTTAAATTTTGTTGTCCATTTGTCCCTGATCATTGAACCATGGTTACAAGAACACCCACATACTCATGTCAGTTAAAAAGTGTTCATTGGTCAAACACAATTTTATTCTATATCCTCTGCGTGTATAGAAAACTAGCAGAAGCTAAATATCCCTATATAATACAGATACTGGAAGCCAAAATAACATATATATATATATGGAGAGAGAGAGAGAGAGAGAGAATTATGACTTGTGAGCTATCCAAATTAGGCAATATGAAAAACAGATATACTTGTACCTCACCAAGAGTGATTGGCCTTCCAGATACAGCAGGATAGAACGTAAGTGCAACAACTCGAGTAAGAAAATCTAGTTCTCCTTCAAGCTCTTCAAACTCATATAACAAAGAAAGGACTGGTGCATCTTGGCCATTCAAACGTGCACCAGCTCCTGTGACAGCCATATCCTCAGCTCTAATAGGTCCTGTTAAGGGTATTACTATGTTTGTGCCATTCACACATTGAGGTATAGAAGCTCCCTGCAGAGAAAAACCAACAGTTACAAGAATTCAAACAGTACTTAGATGCAAAGAAGCAGATTCCCTTCTTTTTCAAGTTTTTAAAAATGCATAGTAAAATAAAAACCTTTAGAAAAGTGTACAAGTATGTAAAATATTCCATAAACGGGATGTAACANCAAGAACACCCACATACTCATGTCAGTTAAAAAGTGTTCATTGGTCAAACACAATTTTATTCTATATCCTCTGCGTGTATGGAAAACTAGCAGAAGCTAAATATCCCTATATAATACAGATACTGGAAGCCAAAATAACATATATATATATGTAGAGAGAGAGAGAGAGAGAGAGAATTATGACTTGTGAGCTATCCAAATTAGGCAATATGAAAAACAGATATACTTGTACCTCACCGAGAGTGATTGGCCTTCCAGATACAGCAGGATAGAACGTAAGTGCAACAACTCGAGTAAGAAAATCTAGTTCTCCTTCAAGCTCTTCAAACTCATATAACAAAGAAAGGACTGGTGCATCTTGGCCATTTAAACGTGCACCAGCTCCTGTGACAGCCATATCCTCAGCTCTAATAGGTCCTGTTAAGGGTATTACTATGTTTGTGCCATTCACACATTGAGGTATAGAAGCTCCCTGCAGAGAAAAACCAACAGTTACAACTTACAAGAATTCAAACAGTACTTAGATGCAAAGAAGCAGATTCCCTTCTTTTTCAAGTTTTTAAAAATGCATAGTAAAATAAAAACCTTTAGAAAAGTGTACAAGTATGTAAAATATTCCATAAACGGGATGTAACAAACGTAAGGCATGTCCCTATAAAGACATCACACATTCCAAAACGAGTAGTGTGAGAATTGGAAGGTTTTCCCTCAGTATAATATCACTCCCTTTCCACTAATCCATGATTGTATAAAGTAGACCATCTTTCCCTGACTACGACTCAAAACTACCTCACCTCCTAGAGGGTGATGAACTTCTACAACTATTATCCAAGAGATACAGAAACTAAGAATTCGACAAGTTTACTTCAGAAATTAAAGGCCAGATAGGTGAAACAAAAAACTTTATAAAGGCTCCGCTTGTTTATAAGGAATGGAATATAGAAGCAAATGGATGAAAAATAGAAATATAATTAGAGGTGAAAGATAATGATTATAGTGGAAGTATGTAAAACAAAAGGTCTATTATATGATATGGCTTGTGAAGGATACGAGTAGAGGAAGGATTCATTGTTTTATTTATAAATTGCCAAATTGGTGAGAATCCAACTTTAATTTAGAGCATCTCCAAGAGTCTCCTGGTTGGCTCCTAAATATAATATAACAATTAAGCTCCTAGTAAGTTAGTACATTATTAAGAGCGTCAACTCCAACAACATTCTTTATATCTCCTTTCTATTTTATTTTTTATTAATATATGGACCCCACTATGACAAAAAGAGAGGGAAAGTGAAATAAAAGAGAGAGAAAAATAATGGATGTTTTGGAGGGAATGAATATTTTATTGATATAGTCATGTAGTGGCTCCTAAATTAGAGGAGAGAGAAGAGGATCATAAGATTATTAAGAGCCACTAGGAGTCTCTTGGAGCTCTATTTTTTGTTAGACTCTTTCTATTTTGATTTAGGAGCTTGTTTAGAGAGCTTGTTGGAGATACTCTTATATTTTAAAGAAATTGGTGTAGGAACGAATGACAATAATTAATACATCCCAACAAAACAGTATAAATTTACATCCCTCCCAACCAAACAGACTCCTGATACTATTCGTCACATCTTTCCCATTGTGAGAAAACATAAACTGGTGTACTTTTGATTTAACATTCACATCAGAGAAAATACCACCACCTGAAACTGCCGTCACCAACACGTAAGAAAGAAGCAGGATGGAAAACTCTGGAAGCTCTTGTGCATTTTTATAGTAACCATAACAATGGGACATTCATAAGTGTGTAAAGCAACCTCCCTCCTATTTATATGTGGAACTCTCTAAGCATAATAAAATCATGGAGACATTGTAGGGATTAGATTTTATTTGATTATGTTTGTTATAATGAGAATCGGGTATGATAGGCCAGAGACCTCTATTTATCTTATTTCTGTAGATAGATGAGAGATTCTCTCCACTAGTTTAATTAGCGTAATCAGGACCTGATTGTATGCCTTGACTATAGCACTCAGTCTCCTACATAGGTATCTCCAATATTACTTGGAAAAATAAGAGAACTAAGAAAGTTTTCATTATATGCCATGTTATATTCTAGATAAGTCAATGTTCATGGAAAATTTTTAACAACCTCCTCCCTCTTTACAAGCCAATGAATCACAATTTTTCAGAGTTCCTCGGAGGAAGCAACAGAAGATGAAGCATAGCAAACAATAATTATGATTCCAGAAAAGAAAAACATGTGCTTTTCCATAATCAGATAAACATGTTGAGCAGAAAACGCCAAAAGAAAAGACCATCCCAAACCCCTCACCACACTCACAAAGACGAGGAAAATACTCTCACCGCCACCAAACAAAGGAAACAATGATATCTAAATCCATTCCCCCAAAGAAACTCGTACCAAGGCAAATTTTCAGGCAACTCGTGCAGAACAGAAATGAACAAGAAATTATGGAAGAGTGGTAAGTGAAAATGATAAATTATATCGAATCAACTCTCAGAAAGAAATTACCTCAAAGATTCCTGTAATTGTAGAAGGGTGGAGATTATAAATTGCGATAACTAGCAAGCAATATTAAATTCAATAAACAATCGTCTCTTACATATGATAGGAATACATGACAATTTGTAGATAATAAAACCTGATGTTTAAGTGGAATAATAAGAAAATTCTATTAAAAAAATTAATATAATTCTTGCAAAATAAATAAAATAACTAAATCAATAATTTACATCCTAAATCTCCCCTTCTAGTACTTCTATATAGAAAAATTAATAACAATTAATGGATGACAACATACTGTCTTAAATTTTATTTGCATCCACTATCAGCAATCTACAACATACAGGAACAGCCAGCAATCCAGAGCACATAGAAGAGAAAAATAGTAACCACAAATCGAATAAAAACAAACTACTACTTCAGTCCTTCCAGCACTCACAAATTACTAATTCCTCCTGCTTCAGAATTTCCTTATCTTCCAAGTCCTAACCGTCCTAGAACCAGTACTCACATCTCAGAAACTGAGAAACCCATGATCTTAATGTTATTTCTCTCAAATTATTTCCTTTTGCTAATTGTCTATATTACAGGTTTTCATTATCAAATGTCTAGCTGTTGTATCTGGCAGCCCTAGTTCACATTTACATATATCACTGTATTTTTCTTGCATGTCTAGACATAAATCCCAATTTTGCTAGCCAACCCATTAGTTTACGACGCCAAATCAAACATAAGGAACTCGACGCTTCACATCATATCTCTACTGGAAATAGGACGTGCTGACTTTCATCCTTGCAGAACCTAGTATCAAACACATAATTAAAGATGTCCCAATTTTCAAGCTTGTGCAAGCAAGCCCTAATTATATTATAATTATACATTACTGAAGACGAAGAATAGAGTGTACAAATCTCAAGTACATCAACATGCAAACGAATAAGAAGTTACAATAAAAAATCAAACCTCTGCAACAAGTTTGAGTCCATCTAAATTGGATCCCGTACGCACGTCAACTGTAGACGGAGAAGTTGAATCATCCGCACCATGTGAAATTGTTAACAGAAGCTGACAAACATGACAGGGCTCTCCAAGGTAGATATATATTTCCATCACATATGCTGCCTGTGGGCAAACCTGAAGAAAAACCAATGCACTAAAGTAAACTATTTTAATATATAAAGCAGTCAGTGCTTAGTTATTTCGAAAACATAACATTCTTCAAGGAAAAGCCATTGTAGCAATATAAGTTTTTTTCTACTTCAAAGGCCTACTCAAATGTACCCATATCAGATCTTTTCTCTTAAAACTTAGAAGGCTGAGTCCATCATCAGGATTTGGTACCATGCTAGCAACATCCTTGAGTAAGGAACCGAATGGCCGAGAGGGAACCTATCACAGTCAACATCTCAAATAAGAGCATGCTGCAATACAGAAACCGCTAAAAAAATGAGAGAAAACAAAGAGATAGTTTCGAATAAAATCATTAGATCTCCCCTCACGTGACTGCATGGTTTTTTTGCCCATCCCGAACCTTAAGAATCAGGTTTTGAGACATATTTACTTGTACCTTCATGTTTAATCATCATAATTTAAGCATTCACGGTAAACTTTACTTCCATTATTTCAATTTTCTGACCACAGGCCGTTTCACAGGCTCACAGACATATAGACAAGAAAATATTTAAATAGCAGAAGATAACCAACAAAAAGATGTTATGTCGAAGCCCATGAAACCACAAGGAGCGAGCTCCCATTTTAATATTCAACTGATACGGGTGGGCAAACGAGAAAAACCAAACTCCAAGATCTAGCTATCATATTCTACATATCCCCCCTAGACGTAACAACACCCAATTTTCCTCTCTTCCTTCGCCACANATCTAGCTATCATATTCTACATATTGCCCCCTAGACGTAACAACACCCAATTTTTCTCTCTTCCTTCGCCACCACAAAAAGCATAAAATAGTTCTAGTTATGAAACAGATCCACCAGAAGTTCAACAAGTATACACTATACAGAAGGTCTTTGATGTCAATGTATCCTGAAACCAGGATTTAGTGTATCGACATTTAATATTTCCCCTACCTAGTTAGATTATTAGCTCAAAGCAGGAGATTTACATTTATAACGAAACACAAAACTATTACTAAAAGGTTCTCCCGCAGATAGTGTTGTTCTGGACAAGCCCCTGAATTGGTGATAAAAAAATACTCCGTCCCCTTTTAGTTGTCCCATTTGAAAAATAAAATTTGTCCCTAATTACTTGTCCTACTCCTTTTCCAAAACAATTTTATTAAGGTTTTTCCAAAGAATACTCTTATATTACCATTTCAAATGTTTGACTAATTCAAATATACAAACAATTCAACTCAACTTAATGCAAGGTAACAAAGAAAATAAATTATCCAACCAACATTTTCTTAAGATGTGTGATTTTTTCAAAAGGGACAAGTAAAAAGGGACGGAGGGAGTATAAAGCAAGTCTGCATGATTGAGGATGACAAAAAACAATTACACAATTAATATGGGTAAACCAATAAAAAAGTGATCCAGAAAAAAATTGCAAATAAAAAAGTGCTCCAGAAAAAAATTGCAAGTCTAGCCTGATTGATTTGATGAACTGCCAGAAAACATACATGTAAAGGATGGATGGATATCGATGGAAGATGCTTAAAAAGTCGTAGTCCTAAAAATATCTCTAACTGCTTTTGGCGAGAGCTATCTACAACAGCATTTTTATATCTTCTCTGCAGAGTAATTTTCACATTCTGTGCTACAGAAAATTTGCTAAATTTGCCTGCTTCCTCACTAAATATGCTAAGAATTTGGCTGTGCATAGCTTTAGAACCAGTATACAAAGTTGCATGGATATCACCAGCAAGCAAAAAGAGGTCAGCTAGTTGACAGATTGGCGATAAAATTGTCGATCTCTTGAACTCTTCAAATGTCATGTCAAATCTCTTCCATGGTTTATCTGGACAGGGATGATTCCAAGTTGTGGTCCTGGTGTTATGATCTATATAATATGCTTTACCAGTTACTGCATCAGACCTTTTCTCCCAGCCTGGTGGAAGTGGTGCAATATATTCACCATAATTATTAGCCGATTGGTAACCAAAAGACAAATCACTATCAAGTGATATTCCTAGACGTCTACATTGCTCTACGAAAACTTGAAGGGAACCAAAATAACTCGCAGCATTTGTCCGATCCAAAGAATCTGCACAATTGAAGCGTATAACTCCATTTTGATGTGATCTTAAGCAGAATGCACCGGCTAGGTCATCATTGAATATTATTTCACCTCTACAATCCTTAATCCGCTGACGAGAGGGAAGGTAATCCCCCTCAAAAATTCCTATAGAACCAGTGGGCGCTTTCAGAAGGTACCAAAGTCCTTCAATTGTTTGTTGTTCACCTTTCAGCTTTATACTGGCATGCCAGTCATAATTTATTAAATGAACTCGAGCAGAAGGCAATTTTTTAGTTAAGCGGATATGATTTAGGGATTCTGCGAAATGCTGAACTAAAATGGATTCTGACTTCCCTTCGCCATTTCTAAGCAAGTTGACACACACAATTGGAACCAAGCCGCTCTTTTTCTGATTCCCGCCAACAATATCTATATTCCGTGTATCATATCTTCTACTTAACCTCTGATAGTACTGTGCACTTCCTTTGTAAGGATCACGCTCTGAAACATATATTTCTGCTTCTGCAGCTGTTATCTTTAGCTCTGCGCCCCACCACATAGGAATGGTACCACGCCGCCAGATGTATGTGTTAAAAGGTACACTCTGACCAGACTTTTTAGGAATCCATACAAGTTGTTCACACTCAATTTCATTTCCTGTCCAGCACAAAATATCAAGCTTAGAGTAACTTCATTTATATCAACAGCAAGAATTAAAGCACGACATGAAATATCAAATAAATAGCACCTAGGCATCCGTTTGGGATTACTGTTTAAAACTGTTGTGATGTGAGAAAAAGTGGTCAGAAAAATCATATGAGTGTTTGGTAATATTTTTGATTTGTGCATGTTTTAAGATATAATATAAAAGTAATGCTTTTGGGAAGGTTTGATAGTGACACTTTTAGCTACTTCACGCAAAAACTAAAAAACAGTTTTTTCCAAAAGCATAGGGGACCGGTAGTTTGTAGACAAAAAACACTTTTTCATAAAGATGTTTTTGAATTTTACCAAACAACATTTAACCTACTTTTCAGAAAAAAGTTGTAGTTGCTCCAACTCAAACAGACCCATAATCACAAAGAGAAGTACTAGTGTCATAGAAACAATCAAACAAACATATAAGGGTATCAAGATTATTCGGCCAATTTTATTGAGTAAACAAATCTCTTGGACAAACTTACACCAATTATGGTACCCCAACTATATATCAAAATTAAAGCATAACCAAAATTAATGACAATATTGAAAAAAAATCTGCTGACTAGCTATGACGCAGGCTGATACTGTAATTGGATTAGATTGCAGAAACAGAAATATAGTTGTAACCATGATTAAACCAATATCAGAACTCGCTCCAAGTAAGATCCTCAATGCGAGTACAGTTCATCTCAATCAATATGGATACCTTGTGTGGACAATAATAAGTGTAAAGCTGGGCGTAACATGAATAATTATGACTTAATTCAACAAACACAAATATGAAAATATACTTGGCCTGCTAAGTTTGGACCTTATTTAACAGATCAGCGTATGTATATAGAATCAAATCTAATGCCTGCGACTTTCTTTACTAGAACGATTTAAAGACTCAAAACCCCAGCTCCGGTTGGTCAGTATATGTACCACAAGGGAAGCCATACAAATGTAACCACTACAATATAAAACAGCAGTACCAGAATATTATTAAGATAATTAGCAGGGAGCAACCAATGAAGCCCTCAATTTATCACATGTCATAGTACTTTGATGACAAAAACAATATAAATAGGAAAGAGTTGGGTAGAAAACAAGCCATATTGAAATTGGACAGTTTTCAAACAAAAAATTATTAAGTTTAACATGCTTACATTCAAAGCATGACACTATTGGCTCCGATTACATGAAACGTTGGTTCATAAAAGACAATATCTAGGACAAGTATAGATGCCTATAAGAAAATTTCGAAGTACAACACCAATAAGTTAAGAGAATAAAAATTCTCCTTTTGCGAATAGGATAAACATATTTTATTCTTGGTGCAGATATTTCAGATATTCAAGAAGCTTGTTGTGGAGAAGAAGCAATATAATTTTCGGAGGCCATTTGGTGGTGCTACCTGTACTATAGCATGAGTTTATGCCCCTAGCCAAATAACGAGTACCAGGATGCAGTCTACTACGACGAGCAGTGAGAGCAACAATTCCTTCGTGCTGACCTGAGCTTCCAAAACTCCGACATTCTGCAAATCCCTAGAAATCCAGGTCAAATATATGAGGATGTCCTTATATCTTAATAATACAAGAGTATCCCTTATGTAAATCTGAATTCAAGTTATTACAAGTAATACCAAACCAAAATACCCTGTGTATCCCACTCGTAAAGTAGGGTATGGGGAGACTAAGATGTATGCAGACCTTACCTCTACCCCTACGAGTAGAGAGGCTGTTTCCAGAAAGACCATTGGCTTTAATAGTGCGATAACAAGATTATTGCACAAACAGAAAACCGCATAAACAGTATGAACATGCAAGAGACTTTAAACTAAAAGTAATATAAAAACTCTGCAACCCCATCACCCTCACACGACCAACCGCTATACTATACAAGAAACAATGCTGCATATATAGAACAGGTCATAACTCAGAAGAACTGTGACTCCGATCCCCATACAATGAACCTCTAACAGGTAATACTACTGCATAAGATAGAAAGTTCTATAGTTCAATGACAAGTTTTAGAGACAATTTGATGTCATTTCTTTAGGCAAAAAAGTGCAAAGAATCATACAAAATGTTCTGGATAGCATTATATAGATTCCCTTGCAAGAAAATAATAGTAACCCTTCCTAATTACATTATACTGAAAAATTTTGTTTTTAGTACTTTGTCCTGAATATTTAATAACATCCTTCAGCAAGGCTAGCACTAATCAGCTTTATCCCCAGCAATCTGTTCAGCTGCTATATGACCTAGAATCTTTTAAACGGGTGACTGCCAGGTAAGATTCCAGGTATGACTGCAGGGTATGGCATCCATATCATAAGATGTCATGTCTCTGATGGGAGGAGGGGGAACGCATTCACTTAGTGAAGTAAAAATTGCTTCAAGTCACTTACATGTGTTATCTTCATATAACTGTTCATTATAGGTAGTTTAAAGACAGCAAAGATGCATGCATATCACTGTGTCATGTCTAACCTAGATTGAAATATTATAATATTTTCAATATTTACCCACATGTATGAACAAACTAAATTTACCTGCCACTTAAATACTTCGCCAATATCTAACATCTACACATGTTCTAGTTCAAATACATGGCATGGAAGTTTTGGTCTGTTGATTATGGTTTTAGTGACTCTTAGGCTTGTGTAAGGTGTTGCAGCTTTCCTTGGTTTCTGATTACGGTAATCAAAAGTTTACTAGGGGCATTGCAATTTTTTTGCACTTTCATCATAATTTAACGAACCTGGAAGGAGAACATTGTTCAAGTATTTAACATCAAGTACAGGTACACAGGGCAGTCCTCTACCGAGGACTTCTAATGCTTTCAGTTTCAAGATGATTTTCCTCTACTACAATTTGTAATCTTTCCCTTTCAATAGACTTTTCTTCCAAATAAATATATAAAGAATTTCAAAGATGATTTTTTTTTATAGAAAATACCATATGTTTGAAAGGAAATTTCACGCGATGGAACAGAATATATTGAATTATAAATAATGAGATACACAAAAGAGTGACATATTTTTCAAAGATTACATAGATGATACCTAGCCAACAACTTAGTGACTCCAATACAAAACTTAGAACTAAATAGCTCTCCAGCGAACATGGATGACATTTCTCTTGACCTAGAAGTCTGCCCTGTCAGTTGCTGATAAATAAATGTCTGCTTCCATAATACTCCCTCCATCTCAAAATAAGTAGCCGTTTTTGAAATTTTTATGCATATTAAGAAACTTCAAATGCAATATTTTTTTCATTTTCTACGCATAATTAATGCATTGACTTGATATGTATATGAAGAGAGACAACATTAGAAATGATAAATAAGAGAGGGTATTGTAGGAGAACTGTTCAAAAATGTGCATTGTATAAAGAGCAGGACAACTATTATGGGCCAAAAAAATTCTTTAAAAATGACTACTAATTTGGGACGTAGGTTATAAAACGTTCGAAAATGGCTTAAAAATGCCTTAAGAAGAGAATAGGCCTACTCTAGGCCTAGAAGCGTGCCCTGGCACTCGACTGCTACCATAGAAAAAGTTGTATTAATAGAACTATCATTTAATTCCTACTCGTGTAAGTATGCTTTTGCTATTTAATATACATAGAAATGTAGCTTAAATGCAGTATTCTTGCAGTAGTAAATTTAGTTAGTTCATGTTGGGGAACAAAATAATTATTTAATAAATTTAGTTTCAAGAAAATAAAATGGTTGTTCAATGCTTTGATCTTCCGACAACAGGTTGCTCAACGGGTAATGCATTCCTAATATCTACAATGACTAGTATTTGGACAGTACATAATTGCTTCCCATCTTTCCTTACGTTCTTGTGTTTTTCATTGCTTAATAAATTTTCACATAGAAACATTTACTAGTATCATAAATAGAAGGTATGAAGCTAATTTGTTGTCCATCCATATTGAAAAATATGGAACAAAATTAAACTTGCATAAGACTGTAAATCCAGCATTGAAAGACCCATCAGAAACAATGACCATATGGTCCATATCTTTGCATGGCCAGAGAAGAACGTCCTATAAATATTAACAAAGGTAGTTCACTGTACTGCCCCACCAAACTCCTAACAATTGTTTTATTTAGACTGCTGTCATCAAGCTAGTTCATATTTAATTACAATAGAATTTCTTAATCACAGGGCACAAAAACACGACACACACGTGTTCTTTACTTTGATACTATAGACGTCATCTAGTCAGATTATCATTCAGTTACATGGCAAATATCAATAAACCACAGCTTACTGCCACTAAAAGGACTCAAAAAATTGCACACACGCTATGATCATGGACAACATTATCAGACAATAATAATTTTTTCGCACAAATTTATCTGCAAATTAAATACTAAATACACTATTTATGTAGTAACAATGGCAAAAAAAATAAGAATTAAATTTTGTTGGAGTTATGTTGGTATAAATTCATATGTACAGACCTGCAATAGAATAACGCAGTGTTGTGGCAGCCCAATATTTCGAAATGATATTGAAAACCACCCATTCCATACAAATTCATCATCTGGATTTTGCACAGGCATTCGGCTCGGGAAAGGCCGGGTAATATCCCTACTCTCGCAAAAGTAGTGCTTCCCATCAATGTCAAGTTCAGTCAATTCTTGAACATTCTTTAGCTCTCCTTTACCCTGTGGTTGAGGAATTTGTAGTGGAATTTTAATCCACTGGCTCTCCGTCACCGTAAATACACAACCTCCACCCGGCAAATTTGGAATACTGGCATTCAACCTTGTTGCAATTAGCAACAACCCATAACTTCCTATGGCTGCATAACCTAATATAGCTTTTGCATAAGCTACACTCCTACACAGAAATTTCGAACCATTTGTAACATAATCTATTGCCTGTTTTTGGGTGTTAAAAGTATCATAACCAGGTTTCCTTTGATGTACGAGAGCTCCAGTTGTTGGATCAACATAAATGACTTGAGTATCGGGTCTAGACGACAAGCTGGTGATAATATAGACTTCACTACTTTCCAGTGCAACAACAACTATCGATGTTTCTCTTGAAAAACTAGCTGCAGTAAGTAACGCAAAATCATTAACACAAGCAACAGTAAACACACCAAAGAACTTGTATAGTATAAACAAGTCCGACAAAGATATACCGCACCCGAAAAAATACAGCATCATCATATTAAAACCAAAAACATAGAAACTTACTACTATCGATTTTAGACAATATAAGCTAAGTTCTACAAAAATCGAACAAATAACATATAATTCATAACATAATTGTCAGCCAAGTATCATTCAAGCACATTAACTTGTTATCAAACATCATCATCGTAATTCGTAATTCGTAATTCGTAATAATTTTTCATCACACATACCAGGTGATGCCATCTCCACAAAATTAACCAACAACTTGGTGGGATCCCCGAGGCTTATAGATCCTACAATACAGAGAGAGATTAATGAAACATATGAATCAAGGTTATAAAATCTACGTAACTTGAAAAGTAAGATATGATACATACATGTATAGGGCATCATTTCTACATTTTAGAAATCGAAAGTGAAAAGAAACAAGTAATTACATTGATANCAAGGTTATAAAATCTACGTAACTTGAAAAGTAAGATATGATACATACATGTATAGGGCATCATTTCAACATTTTAGAAATCGAAAGTGAAAAGAAATAAGTAATTACATTGATAGATAGATAGATACAAGAGGGAATGATATGTATGTACCTGAGTATGAAATTTGTGAAAATCGAGATGAGAAATATGTATGAATTAGACTGAGTCAACAATCATCTCGTTAATCGCCAAATTTGTCGAGATCTCTTGTTTTGCTGTTTCGTCGAGATCGAGAGAGATTTGTGGAATAGTCTATGGCAAAAAAGTAAGTATACATTGAAAAATTGAATTTATCACGAAATATTTTCCATTATCGAATAATAAGTTAATTACTAAATTTACAACCGTGCGTTTGAGATAAATAAATTATAATATTAATTATTTTATATATTTTAAATATTTAATTTATTATAATATTTTATTTTATTATTAATTATTTTTTATACTTTTGTATATTATTTATATAAGATAAATTTATTATAAATTATATTTATATTTTATTTTGTAAGATGATTATTAGATTGTATCATCTCATTAATATGGTATTTTATGTTTTAAACAAATATGTGTTTTAAGTGGAAAAATATTTTATTCATTTAGTATTTTATATTAAAGGGAAATATATGTTTTGAGTAAAAATACAATGTTTTTAAAATATAGGTTCATAATCTAATAATGATAAATAAAATTAATAAAATATAAATAATTTGATCCAAATATTTATCATGTACCAAATTTTTAATATTTCGGTTATAATAATATAATATAGTAATAAAGTTTAATTAATATAGATAAAATAATAATATTATTATTATTATTATTATACAAGTATAGAAATTTAGTGAATTAGATTAGATAGAGAGAATTGGAGAAAAATTCATATGAAGGCCCTTATTACACATTTTAGAAGAAAAAGTTACTGAAATGTCTACGAGCATTGCGAATGGCCTTAAATATCCATCGAAAACGGTTTGTATATGCATTACAATCATGTGTGTTCTTGTTTTGGACATCTTTACGCATAATGGATATGCGTATTAATTTGTACTATCACTGAGCACGCATAATAAGCTTGTGTAGTCAATTTAATTCATTTTAATAATACGCATGAAGCTAATGTGTGTATTAAATACGCATATGTTGGTCACATGGCCTTGGAAGAATCTTTATTTATTTTTAGTTATATTCCCTAAACAAGCTGATACATTGATTGTTCCACGTAGGTTTTTACATATTTTTATGTAGATCATAAATGTTGTCACCCATTAACTTTATATCCAACTCATTCACTCCACATATTTTCATGTAGATCAGAAATATTGTCACACATTAACTTTATATGCAACTCATTCCCTCCACCTTCACATTACAAGTCTTATCATTTCATCATCTTAATTATTTTTTCTTCCACTTTTTTTCAAAAATATAAATTAAAGCACATGTAAACAATTGAGAGCCTTCTTCAAAAGGTTGAAATTGAAAATAGAAGCAAATAGTAAATGTATATTTAACTAATAGTCTTACAAAACAACCTAATTGAAAATGTATGTATGGGGTACGTGTTTCGACTTACATAATGAAAAATATGAAAATCATTTAAAAAGTACCATACAATAGTGAATGAATGTATATTAAAATATACATCATTAACATCAGAA
>QRFB01001291.1:25899-65004 GCA_008931105.1 Oenanthe javanica | reverse complement strand
ACACCTATGCTACAATCCAAATTATCAGTTGATTCATATAAACACTTCAACTGATAAATGGTTTCCTGATCAATTGATATTTATAACTTTCATATCAATTGATCAGTTACATCAAATAAAATTTCTATGATTCTAAGATTAATGTTATCATCAAATCACATGTAGATTCCTAACAAGAACCTTAATTGAGGCTGCTAGAACTATGTCAGAGGAGGAAAAACTTCCTACATACTTCTGGAGAGAAGCAAACAATGCTATTTGTTACATTCAGAACATTTCCATGGTCAATCAATTACAAGGCAAGTCTCCATATCTATTGATGAAGAAAGACAAGAAGCCAACAATAAATTTCCTTCATGTCTTTGGATGAATATGTTTTGTCCTAAGAAATCAGGGAGAAAATTTAAGAAAATTTGAAGCCATTGTTGATGAGGCAATATTTGTTGGATATAGAATAATAACCAAGGATTACAGAGTCTACAATCTTAGATTACACATTATTATGGAATCTATGCATGTAGTCTTTGATGACAAGAAAATTCAAGGGTTATATGATGAAGGATACCGTGACTCTTTCCATTTTGAGAATGAATCAACTGGTTATAATAAAGATAGTGATGAAAATGAGGAAAACTCAAGAAATCAAGTATCTAGAAATTCCTCATCAATTTATATCAATACACCAACAGATAACTTATCAGTTGATGATCATCAATCGACTGATAATACATCAATTGATAATTTATCGATGGATAATAATTCTACTCAATAATCCTCAAGTAGGGTATCCATCCCAGGGGGGGTCTCAACCACTCAATCACATCACAATGATCACAACAATGCTAATAATAATGAAGCATCTTCATCAAGGATAAATTTACCACCTCAAAGGAAATGGACCAGAAGTCATCCCTTTGAGTTAATTATTGGAAATTCAGAAGAAGATATCAAAACAAGGAGTGCCACTCAAAATGAGTGTTTGTATAGCAGTTTTCTATCTCAACGGGAACCCAAAAGAGTTGAAGATGCTCTCAAGGATCTTGATTGGGTATTGGTTATGCAAGAGGAACTCAATCAATTTGAGAGAAATAAAGTATGGAAGTTGGTTCCCAAACCAAAAGATAGATCAATAATTGGTACAAAATGGGCATTCAAAACCAAAATGGATGAAACTAGTACTGTGACTAGAAACAAGGCAATGCTTATTGCAAAGGGTTATTCACAAGAGGAATGAATTGATTTTGATGAGACCTTTGCACCAGTTGCAAGATTGGAAGCAATTAGAATCTTTCTAGCCTATGCAGAACATCCAAATTTCAAAGTCTATTAGATGGATGTGAAGAGTGCATTTTTGAATGGAGAATTAGAAGAAGAAGTCTATGTGGAACAACCTCCTTGTTTTGAAGATCCAAATTTCCCTGACTTTGTCTACTATTTACTCAAAGCACTCTATGGTCTGAAACAAGCAACAAGGGCCTAGTATGACACTTTATCTCAGTTTCTCATTGAAAATCACTTTACAAGAAGTATTGCAGATAAAACATTATTTCATAGAAAGGTTAATGGGTCAATTATTCTTGTTCAAATTTATGTGGAAGATATTATATTTGGCTCAACTGATGAGAAACTTTGCAAAAAGTTTGCTAAATTAATGCAAAGTAAGTATGAAATGAACACGATGGGAAAGCTTACCTAATTTCTTGGTTTACAAGTCAAACAAGTTAAGAATGATATTTTTATAAATCAAACTAAGTATATTCATGATTTGTTAAATAAATTTGACTTGAATGAATGTTCATCTGCAAAAACTCACATGGCCACTGTCACTAAACTTGAATTGAATACCAAGGAAGCCAAGGTGGACATTTCAAGTTATAGAGGCATGGTAGGCTCACTTTTGTACTTAAATGCTAGTAGGCCAGATATAATGTTTTCTACATGCTTGTGTGCTAGATTTCAGGCTGATCCTAGAGAATCTCATCTAGTGGCTATTAAGAGAATTTTTAGATATCTCAAAGGTACACCAAATTTAGGTATTTGGTATCCCAGAGACTCTAGTTTTAATCTAATAGGTCAATCAGATGCATATTATGCAAGTTGCAAAATAGATAGGAAAAGTACAACAGGCACCTGTCAATTTCTAGGAAATAAACTTGTATCATGGTTTAGCAAGAAGCAACACTAAATATCAACTTCAACTGCAGAAGCTGAGTACATTACTGCTGGAAGCTGTTGTGCACAAATATTGTGGATGAGGAATCAATTATTTGACTATGGGTTCAACATGAACAAGATTCCTATCTTTTGTGACAATACAAGTGTCATTGCAATAACAGAAAATCATGTGGAACATTCCAGAACTAAACATATTGATATAAGGTATCATTTCATTAGGGAACATGTAATGAATGGTACAGTTGAATTACATTTTGTCCCTAGTGAACAATAACTTGCTGACATTTTTACCAAACCACTTGATGAATCTACCTTTAATAGATTGCCTTGTGAATTAGGTATGCTCAATTTCACTTAAATTTTTTCTTTAAAATGATCAACAAGTTTTAGTTATTTCTTTGAATGCAGCCATTGTTTACATTTATCTGTTGAATTTTGGTGATCAAATGATAAATGGATTAACTATCAATGGATATTTCTCAGCCATCGATGGATATATTTCATCAACTGATAGAATATATACCTATCGATGGATATTTATCTGTCGACAGATAATTACCCTGGTAATTATTTATCAATCGATAAGTCAGTTATTGTGTATCAATAGATATAATTATCAATCAATGATAATAGAATTTTATTCGTTTCTAAACATCCATTGACTACTGTCTAAATTAGCCTTTGATGTTCTATTTTATCCATCGACAAATATATATACAATCATGTATGTATAAAGTTGATTGCTATTTAGAGAATGTTATTTATATTATTTTCAAACGGTGATTTCTTTTCACTAGAATAGCAAAATTAATTGATGTGACATATTTAAAGTCAGTTCATTCTTGAAAAATATAAATAGCAGGTTCATTTCCTATTTTCATTTTACCTGGTATTTTTTCTTAAACAATATTTTGCTTTTTCTTTCTAAGAACCCTAAGGCGATTTTTCACTTTTTTCTTGAAGTCTCTTTCTCTAATTTCTTCAAGAAATAGTAATGGCACCATAAAAGAAAATCCAATCATCAACAAGCTACATATATGACTAGAACAACATCATTGAGTGCTTGACAGTGGAGGATGCCCCTTTTAATTTTCACCCATTAATGAAGTTTCTAAGCTAGTCTAAACTCTCCAAGGCACTAAGCGAAGCACCAATAATTTTTTGTGAATTTGTGGAAGAGTTCTGAAGTCTGCGGAAATGTTAAGAGACGGGAAGGTAATTTCTTACACTTTTAAAGGTAAAACCTATACTCTTACTAGCATTACTGTCTTTGAATGCTTAGAAATTCCTAATAATAATAGTGATGCCATGCCTAAAGATGAAGATATTAGGAATATGCTAGCCTCTGTAAATTATGCTGAAAATGAATGTAATTTAGGAGAGGTAGTTAGAAAGAACCCAAGAAAGGAATGGAGCCATTTCTTTGATGCCATTATCAAGGTATTTTCTGGAAAGATAAGAAACTTTGATGCTATTACAACTAGTATGCAACAATTTTCTTATAATATCCTATTTGATAAATATTTTATCAAAGTATTTAGATAGCACAGAATCTAAGAAAAATAACATTTATTTTGCTAGGTTCATTATGTTGTTTATTAACTATTCTGTGAAGAATTATGAGATCACAGAGGCCATGGAAACAATGAAAGCATGGACTCAAAACAAAAGGGTCTTCAAGGACTTGGTGAGAATCAACTTACACCCTAAGTTGTGCCTCACTTATCCCCCCTTTTGTACAGGTATTCTTTAAATCTCAAAACCTTTCTTTCCTTGAGGTAGAAATACCTCTTTCTTTGCCTTCTGCAACAATGAAGGGATTTGGAAATTCCCTCATCCCCCTACCCAAGTTGGAAAACCCTCCAAATCCAAATCCAAGAAAACCACCTCAACAGTTTGTCAACAAACTATTGTGTAAAATCCAAGAAAAGAAAAAACACTGAGAGGGTGAGATTTTCCAGCCAGTCTCCAGTACAATCTCTCAAAAGATTGAGACTGTGATAAAGGAATTAAACACATCCCTAACTGCATCTTCTCAATAAGGTGTAGTTATTAAAAAGAGGTCTCCACCAGGACCATCTATTGGGGATAAGAGACAAAAAGTTTTTCAAGACTTCAAAAGGAGAAATAAGGGGAATGTAGATGCACAAGGAGCGCACACACCTGCAAAGCCAAATGAAAATTTGGCGGAGCCTTCAACTTCTTCTGTTAATGTGTCTCAGAATTAATGTGTCTCAGATGAATGCTGAGACACAACCCCACTCTTTATCTATCCCTTCTCCTCAATCTCCTTCTAAACCTCTTTTTTCAGAAATCTTAATGATTGATAACATCATTGTTTCAAATTCACCTTCTTTATAACGCACGGTGGAGCCAACACTCTCATCTGACTCACTACAAAAGGTTAACACCTTGGTTGAGCTGGATAATTTTCACCAATCTTCTAAGTCGATGAATATTCCTTCATCAATTGATAATATACAACATCCATCTACTTTCACTCATTCATCGATGGATATCCATGCATCCATCGATGAGCTAATTTTGACAGATATTCATCAATCAATGGATATTCCTTATCCATCGATCACCACTTCACATCCATCGATTGCTGCTTCAACTGATATTCCATCTCTTGATTCTAAAGTTGAAGTTGCCCATACTTTATTAGGTTTGAGTGAAGTGGGTAAGGTGAGTGAGAGGCATGATTTGCCTATCTTGGCAAAAGGTGAGTGTGTGATTGAGAGGCCCTCAACTTCTTCAGAGGTGGGAAAAGGAGAGGGTGCGAGGATTGAGAGTTCCCCCTTAGTAGGTGATGAAATATGTGAGAAAAGTAAGGAAGATGTGTGTTTCCAGGATGAGATCCTGATGAAAGAAAAGAGAAAAAAGAATGAGAGAGAAAAGAATAGAGAGAAATCCTTGTTCCCTATCCATGAAGCTTCATCTTCTAAAACTGAGGCTTTTGCAGTAGAACTCACCTAGGAGTTGGGGTTGGAGTTAGGGGGAGTTGGAGAGACTGGAGTTCCTGCAGGAGTTGCAGATGCCCTCATGATGGAGGATGATGAAATTGATGTTGATCTCAATGTTGACACCTTTCACCATAAAGACCCTCATTATCAACACTTTACAGCAACTACAAATCAAGAAGCTGAGCAGATTATGGGATTGGTGCGGACTGATGAGGAGTTCAGAAGTGGGAAATAAGTTTTATCAAGGTTGTTTGATGATGTCTCTCACATGAATCCTGAAGACTTTGAATCTGAGGGTGATTTTGATACATTGGAGCCCATTATGAGAGATAATGAAGCCACTCTAGCTGACATTGAGAGAGAAATAATGACTCAGTACAGAAGGTCCATAGCTGAAGTGAACATTGAGGACCCTGTTCAAAGGAGGATATTGAAATTCTACAGAAACAATCTCAAGGTTCAAAAGCTTCATGTCACTAGCATCACGAATGAGTTAAGACAAGTCCAATATGACATTGAGAGTATAAGGACTCACTTTGATTTAACAATAGACTTCAGACTCAGTTTCACTCTCTTGAGAAGAATCAAGTAGAGACTTGACACAGAATTTACAGCTAAGGATAAAGTTATGGAGTTAGAAAAGAGGTTTCCTGCTATGGAACTTAAAATGCAATAGATTCTAGCCAATCAGGTTACCCAAGGCAAGCTTCTTTGCAGACTATTGGACACACTTTCCTCTCCTCAACCCTTGTCAACTGTTGCTGATTATAAAAAGGGGAGAAGGAAAATGGTGAATTAAGGAGGGAGGTGGAGAATCAGATCCAAGCTTCTAAGGCTGTCATGTCTAAGAAGGACCCACTGGCCAAGAAAAGAGAAATGGCCAAGAAAATTGTTCAAAGATTTTAAGCATTGGAAAGGAGGACAAAGGCTATCAATGAGGAAAAGCCTATTGAGATCACGACAATTACTTCATTGCCAGCAAAATTAAATTCTGAAATCACAATTGTTGAATCTCATGAGGCTAGAGGAAGCTCACAGCCAGGAGATATGAAAGGAAAATGCATACTGATTGAAGATGGAAAGAAGAATAAAAATGTTATCTCATAAGGTGGTGAGAAACTATTGCATAATGCAATAGTAGTTGATGTCAAAGATATAATGAAGTAGGAACATGCATGAGAGGAACTGGCCATAATTCTTCAAAAGAAATTTGATGAAGAACATGATAAGATTCTTGAAGTTAGAAGGAAGGTGGCTGAGAAGAAAAAAACAAAGAAAATAGCAAACAGATCCTCCAAGTCTGCAGGAGTAAAGTGAAAACTGAATGTTGATGGATGAGAAGTAGTTGAGGAAAAATAGTCAAAGGAAAACAAAATTCAAAAAACTGACAATGATCAACCAAAAGAAGTGGAATTGTTCCAATCAAAAGCAAACAATTACATTCCAATTAGATCACAATGATTAATTGCTACAAGAGGCCAAAGAAAGAGGGGTGTGGATCTTCTTCACCTTGAATATGAAGATGGTTCACATCTCACCTTTAATTTTAAATAGGTGATGGAATAGGACTATGCAACTCTGGGAAAAATCTACACTCTTCTGAATAGGAATGACTACTTAACTCAAGGATTGGCCAATAATATCATACAAAGAATGACCATCGTGAGAGAGGCTCCAGTTCAGGAAGAAAAAGAAGAAGTAATAAAAATAAGGAATCCTGAAAGAAGAAAAGTTCTCCATGAACCCTTCTACATGATGCTCTACACAGACAAGGATGATAAAGAAAGATGCACTGACATTTGCAAGAAAATGAGGAAATTACCAAATCTAGAACTGAATTACTTGGCTAGTCAATTGGATTACAGTGTTGAAGATGAGAAGATACTTAAGGGATCTCTGTTCAGGAAAATGGAAGAGAATGAGAAGAAGGAGATGGCTGAGTCTGGCAGAAGGAAGAAAAAAATTTAGACAAGTCAAGTTCATCAAAATTATTCTCAGAAATCACATGATACTGGTACATCTAGTCTCATGTTTCTTTTATGTCAAGTTATGATTCTCAATATACTAATAAATGTTTAGGGTTTTTATTATCATCAACCAAGATTTATGATTTTTATTAATACTCATAAATAGGGGGAGATTGTTAGGAATCATGTTGTGTGATGATAACAAATCACCTAGAATTGTAAGTTTGATATTAATTTTATAACTAATCAATGGATATGTGATCTATAAATATCAATTTACTGAGAAACTATTTATCAGTTGAAGTTGTTGTTAATCAACTGATAAAATAAAGTGTAACAGTGATTTAGAAATCCTTTTATTAACAATTGATTATAGTATGTCGATGGATGTGATGATGTTGGTCCCTATATAAGATTGTAGAAGAGGGGTTGAATAAAATTTTAAGATTTTCATATGGATTATTATGATTTAAAATAATATTTTAATTATCAAAAATAATTAAATTATTTAAACAAGATTCAAGTTAAATACGTATATTAAACTTGAAAGGGTGTTACAATATTTCGTAGAATATTTCTTAATACCTTAGAATAAATTTGACATTAATTATTCTACTTAATGAATTAAGAATTTAAACCAGCATAGAAAGTCTGTGAATATAACTTTGCAGATAAATTACTGAATTTAAATATTTTCTTACTTTGAAAAATGAAGCAATGACCTCATATTTATAGAGGTGAAAGCTAGTAAGACATTTGAATAAAACTTACTAAAAAATAATAAAATTTTTATAATTTAGCCTTCAATATTTTTTAAATAAGTTGGGCAAGACTTTTAAAACTCGGTAAGACTTTTTTTCTAAGGCCCAACAAGACTTTTTTATTTGAATTTTTGGTAAGACTTTTAAAAAGTCTTAAAGAAATAATTTGGTAAGACTTTTGATCCAGCTTCGGTAAGACTTTTTCTAAAGCTCTCGGTAAGACTTTTCATTCACTTGCCAATTGAATTTGAAAAAGAAAAGGGGTCTATTTCGTCTTATTATAGACAGACTCCGTAGAAATGTTTTTCGACCCGCATAGCTTATAATCTTTAATTAATAAATAATTAATTTAATTCAGAAATCATAAAAATAAATATCTAATATTATTTATATATTTATAAATNCTTATAATCTTTGATTAATAAATAATAAATTTAATTCAGAAATTATAAAAATAAATATCTAATATTATTTAGATATTTATAAATATAATTTACTAAATAAATAAAATATTTATTAATAAAATAAATTCTTACGCTCTAAGCTGCGGTCTTCTGAACGTCTGGAACCGAACTCCTTTTGACTTGGAAATGATAAATCAATTCCAACTGGGATTCCACTTTTATGAATATATGACTCCGCATTTCTTTCGTGTCAATTCTTTTTCCGTCTTGTCTTCAAGTCAGTACCGTCAGGCCTGTTTAGCTGTATCTACAAATGCAATTAGAAGTACATCTGTTACTAAAATAATCTGACTCTTTAAATTAGACAATACTTCTTTTCACCACTCCATGTACCCCGACAAATATTCAATCTTGGATTCTGACTCTTGTACACTACATTCCAAACAAACATGTATCCCTTTAAGCTTCCAACTTTTATCTTCTTCATTCTAAAATAATTCTAAAATAATTAATACTTTAATTAATTTAAGAAATAAATTAATTCTAAGTGAATTAATTTATTAATTAAATTAAATAATTAATTAATAGAGAATTAAATTAAAGTCTTGACTATAGGACTATTGTTGATGTAGATAAAACTCTTCTGTTCTTCAACAATAACATTTCTAACCACTTGAACTTTTTGATGACAAATCTTCACTGACATTGTCGAGACCCTGTGCACAGGTCTGGTTCACAAATGACTAACTACAATGTTGATTATCATTTCTGCTGTAGTGGTCTTTTTATCTTGTCTTCTTTTTGTTCTTCCTCTATAATTTTCTTCTTTTGGAATCTTTCTATAGTAGACAATTAAAACCATTTTGTATCTTCTGAACTCTTCTAAAATACTACCCCTTTATTTTACACCGATGCTTGAACATATTAATGAACTTCTTTCAGTGTAGAGTATCAGTCTTGTCAGAATTCTTCTGATATTCTAATTTTTTGTGGCTATTTGACATTCTTCGACTTGATTCCTGTTATCATATTTATTATTTACTTCCCTTTCTAATCTGAGTTGAGTTGTCATCTAATAATTACAAATAGGCCTTACCATATGCCTTTCAATCTCCTCCTAATTATTGTTAAAAATTTAATACACAAATTCCTAGAGGATAACTCAACTAACAAATAATAAAACATTTAGAACTATAAATAATAAAAAGTTGTGGAATTATATTTAATAATTTTCCAGATTCAAACATGAAAGATAAATATAAGATAAATGTTCATCTAGAATGAACATATTTTACAGAGTTCTATCTTGACTTATCTATAATTACCAGCTTCAGAAGTATCAACTTCACCTTATTCTAGAGTTGAACTTTTGTTTACGGGAGTCATTGGCACATCTTTAGTGGCTGGTTTCTTTGGTTCATATTCTACATTTCCAGATTTATTTAGTAACTGAAATGAAAGATGTTTGTTCCTCTAGCACTGAACATATTATACANCTGGTTTCTCTGGATCAGATTCTGCATTTCCAGATTTCTTGAGAAACTGAAATGAAAGATGTTTGTTCCTCTAGCACTGAACATATTATACAAGTAGTATTATCTTCATTTCTCAGACTCGTCACTACTCCCCCTAAGGATGGCAGGGATGAAGTCTTGTTCTCTTGTTACCACTTCTTCTCTGTTTCTCCAACTTCTGTCCCAAGGTGAATTCATTCAACAATTTTCTTGTTCAACCATTTTAATAGAGGTAACAACAAACATAACATACATTCAGCATTAAACCATCACAGATATAAAAAATGCAAACTATGACATGTTATGCATTTTAGAAAATCTGGTTTATCCTATATACATGAATTTTCTAAAATCAAATGGAATAAAAGAATTAATAAATAATCCCTATTTCTATCCAATCCAAGCATGTTGTTATATACCCCTTTTTCTTGTTCAACAATTCTCCCCCTTACTTGAGTAATCCTCTACAGAAGAAATTTCCTCCTCCTTAGTTGAGTAACATTTATTGTGTTTCAGAAGTAGGTTTCTTGATGTTAGATGCCAATTAATAGAATATCAATTTGGTAGAATAAAAAGAAGTAGTAACTTTTGACTAGATAACCAAGTATCAGAGTTAGGTATCCTCGGTGACATGCCTGTAATTCTGCTGCATATTACTAAATTTACCTTAAGCAGACAATTTTCCTTCAAATCACCAATGTAGCCAAATTCCTTATATCTCCCCTTGAATATAATCATTAGAACTATGTAACAGGGAATTGGGAATGGGATTTGGTATTTGTTCTAGTGTGTGATTTTTATTTGTGTATCTGACAAGTGTTTCACTTATATATTCCCTAAGTGTTTCACTCGTAGAATATATATTTTCACTCTTTCTCACTTATGTTTCATTCTTTTCTCATAACACTGTTTCTCTCAGTACTGATGACATAATCTTTTGAACCTGTAAGAAAGATCACCATAGCCCCTTCAAGAGAGGTCACTGGTGGTGCAATGGTGTTTCATAAATCCCCGTCCATAATTGAATATATCAAAATATTTTATTTTAATAACTGAATTGCTTCAGAAATAGATTCAATGAGTTGATGATCATCTAAGATGATCTGTTCCGTTAGGAATCTAGATATGTTCCATCTGGGGAGGAAGACAAGGATCTATAATGTAGCAATTGATCCAAGTTTCTTCCTGACGCCTGTGAAGGCATGTTGTTTTAAATATCCTTCTTAGTTCATCCCAAGAAATATTACTAAGAATTTGCCTCCCATCCTTAGATTAATCTATACATGGGATCTCCCGTGTGAGAGCCAGGTATTTTCCACCTTAGAGGGACGATATGTTTGATTATGTAATGTATGGCAGTTGAGAATCCATATTTCCCTCTATGCCTGTGAAGACAGTTGTATTTCTGCGTTTGCAACAACTTGATCTACCGTAACGAATGGTAAATAAAGAAGTTAGGGATGTTGCATGTACCTCTCACTGTGAATGCCTTGCAATGTGTTCCTAGAATTTATCTATTTAGGCTTACCATCAACGTGAGTGCAAGTGGTGTGCTTGACTCATTACAAGGTGCTCTGGATGACAAGCGAATTTTAATGGACTCATCATGTAGATAGAATGATTTCAGAGACAGTTTCATTGCATTTTGAGATCTGCATCCTTTTGAGAAGATATAGATGAGCTTACAGTTACCTCAGTTATATACTACTTTTCTTCTCTATAGGTAAAGCTGTGGGTGCACTTCCGACATCATCCTTATTTGTTGCATCAAGTGTAGTTTCTCTCTTATCAACATCTAACTTACATAAGTTCCTTATATCTCCAGGGGTTAATATATGGAAGTGGATGAATTGGTGTTTGGTACTATGGCCTGAGTANTCATCCTTATTTGCTGCATCAAGTGCAGTTTCTCCCTTATCAACCTCTAACTTACATGAGTTCCTTATATCTCCAGGGGTTAATATATGGAAGTGGATGAATTGGTGTTTGGTACTATGGCCTGAGTAAGAGATTGATGGATTTTCAACCTCTTGGCCAGTTTCTAAAGCCACTAGGGGATAACTAGAAAGAACCAATCGAGATAAAAAGATAATCACCTTAACATTCCAAAACATATTTTTCATCCCAAAGAGAAGGAAAAATATAATAAGGAATGGCAATAAAGTGCATTAAAGAACTTTCAATAAAAGAGTTTTGTCGGATCTAAAGATTTATCATTTAAGAGCATGATACAAAATTTTCTTTAAGATACGTATCCAATAATAAAATGCGGGAATGTTGTATCAGAGAAGAAAGTTTCTATCGTTTATGAATTTCCTATAAGGAAAACTTCCCACAATAAAATGCGGGAATTTATACCAAAGAAGAAATTTAACTCTCTTACCAAATTATATCTTGATAAAATGACTCTTTTGCTTTATACCTTAATATTGTACGATTTGAAAATAGTTTTCCAAACCATCCTTATCAAATAGAGGACAATGATTTTCCGACTCATAATGCAATTATGATCTTCATCATTTTCATCCACCTGATATTATCTCTGACTTAAAATAGAAAATTTCATGATAATATGGGTGGATGTATTCTAAGCAATATAGTACAAGGTCTTCAAAGCAACAACCACANAGTACAAGGTTTTCAAAGCAACAACCACAATTTAGGTACATTGAATCAATGTGAAACATACATTGAAACAAGTGTTTGAAAATAAATCATTTTACAAATGGTTGATACCTCAAAGTAAAAACAAATTTTGAAAATATTTCTAAGTATATAAAATATTGAAAATTTTATACACATAACTTAAAAAATACTTCGCATCCCAGTATTAGTGATTTTTGAAATAAACATTAATTACTTAGAATAGAAATTCTAAATAACATCACTAATAACAAAAGTGTCATAATTATTTATAAAAATATATTTAAAAGTACTTAACATACAAATAATTATGCTGCCAACTTATGCTAGACAATTTGACTATCACATATGCACATAACATTGTAAACATGATAATTAAACTAGTAGCAAAAAGTATGAGGTACTGGATTATAAATAAATTCATAAGTCTTTTAAATATGGATGATTTAATACTTGTGAACTCATTTAAGAATTCCTTACAGACGGGATTTCCAACAAATATGCACATTAATAATATCCCTAATTCACTAACTAACTTAGATAAAATGAATTTATCAAGTTGTTTAACAAATATCTGCAAGTTATTCTACTAAGGACTACTCTCGAAAGAAATAATACATGGTGTCCATGCGCTTGTTTCATGAGTGGTATAGAGATTATCCAGCAGAGTTGGTGGAGTTGACAGCTTCTATAGGAATTACTTCCATGTCTTTCTTACAACCTACATCATCTATATTTATATTGCCAATTAGGTTAAATCTAGTATCTCTAGGGTATCTGATTCTAAGAATTGATGATCCCTTAAGATATATAGTAATTCATATCTTAACTACAAGATAAGATTCTCTAGTATCCGCTTGGAACCTTGCACATATGCATATCGAGAATAAAATATATAGTGTTTATGCACTTGAATAAGTAATGAGCTGATTATACCTCTATAGCTTGTCACTTCAGTTATATACCTGATTTTCCCTGATTAAGCTTAGTGGTTTGTTGGCAAGAAGTCTTGGCAGGTCTAGAATCTTCCAAATTGTGCATCTTCAAAAGATCATTGACATACTTTAATTGCCATCATTCTTTTGAATTACTTATAATCCAAAAAGAATTGTAACTCTTTTAACACGCTCATCTTGTACCTACTCTGCATTAACTTAGCAATAGTCTTTTGTACAAGTTTTCGTTAGTAGACCCACATACAAAATAATCATGGTATACTTGCACTAATAATACATTATATGTGTGCCTTGTATTATAGAGAGATATGTGTATAACGACTCTAATATAAAATCATTTTCAAGTAGCAGTTAGAGTATCATACTATGTCTTTGACGATTGCTTGATTTCCTACCTCCGTCATAGAGAGATTATGAAGAGAATGATATACAAATTCCGATGTATAGGCAATTTTAAAGTATAGGAAATGGTGTACATCAACTTGAACTTCTAACTCACCATTCAGGAGTGCACTTATTCACATTCGTCTGATAAATATTTGTTAGGGATTCTGTATTATGAATGTAATCAACTAATATTTACTTAGATTAATTAATCATTAACGAAGTAAAATATCTGTCATACATAATTTGACAATATGTTTACAATGTCACTTGTAATAAAATGCATAATAAGCCAAGTAGGTGATAGTAAGTATCAATAGTTACTGTAATGTATAAATGTAATAAATGATCCATGAAGTCGAAGTTCACAAAGTGTTCATGCACATCATAGATCAATTCTTCGACAGTAACATTCTACATCCTGGAGCCTACGACAGCGCATTCAAGTGACAGCAACTTTTGGAACAGACGATAGCAATTATTCCTTGACAGTAAACTTGGCGGAGAATGAAGACTCTACGACAACAAGTTCTACTGACAGCAACTATCCCTTGACAGTAAACTTGGCGGAGATTGAAGAATCAAAGACAACAAATTTTCTGACAGTAGCTTTGGCGGGGAGAGTTGAGAGCATGTTTGGCAGGATGATCGGCAACATGTTTGGCGGAATAGTTGACAGTACATTTGAACGACAGCATGTTTTAGAAAACTGGTGAGCCTGACAGTAAAGTATACGGTAACAAAGATGTTATCACCAAAAAGAAGCTAAAGGTTGACAGTAACTTTTAGGGAAGCTGACAGTCTGTTTCAAGTAGCAAACTAGGTAAAGTCGATTCACATATTGATCTTGCCATCTCTACCTAGTCTGTCAAGTCTACTACTGCAACTTGAGAAAAAGCAAGTATAAAGATGAAGCATGCTTATGGAGTCAAGAATGTCAAATTCTATCAGAGTACCATTATCTACAAATGGAATGAAGACAAGACTTGAGAAGAAAAAGTGATGTTTTTATTTAGAGTATTGTCCAGGAAACAAGGGAAAGTACACTTGTAAGTGAGATATGTGTTTTAGTTTAAATACACACATCTCACAAACACTTTCCCTTATGCAACTGAGCTTAACTTTTCTCAAACATAGAAACATTAGTAGTCTCTTGTTATTGTGTCTATTGAAGGTGGAAAAATCTTTCCAGTCAGTTGTAGCAAAAGCAAAAAGTTAATAAAATTAATTTTTTGAAGTAAATCACCTTGTATCTTTTTTTTGCTTACTGGTGTATGTTTTCTTAACTTGATAATATCTTTTCTTGTTAGTTGTTAAGCAAGATTAGTAAGAATTAGTCAAGTTGCATTCAACCCCCTTCTGCAACACTCTTTTCATTTAACAGCTGGTATCAAAGCAGAAAGTTAGACATACATAACCTGAAAAGATCCAAAAATGAGTGCACAGAAAGTAAGCAGTATAAAAATACCCACCTTTGACAAAGAACACTACAACCTCTGGAAAAGAAAGATGATGTTGTTCATAAAAAAAGTCAACCCACTCTACCCTGGAATCCTAGAGAATGGTCCCTTCATCCCTCAAACTTATGTACCTGAAACCACATTAGATAGTGAAACTATACCAGCCTACTGGGTTCCTAAAAAGGTTTCAGAGTACACTGACACTGAAAAGGAAAAAGTATCTCTAGATGATTGCTTACAATTTATTATCATTGAGGCAATGGACAATGTCATGTACAACAACATTGTCAACTGCACCAGTGCAAAGCAAATATGGGAAACCATTGAGATACTCTGTGAAGGGACAAAGGAAGTAAAAGAGAATAAAAGACAGATTCTGGTGTCTCAGTATGAAGCCTTTATGGCTAAACCAAGTGAAGGGTTGACTGAGATGTTTGAGAGGTTTAATAGGCTGATAAATGACCTGCAGCTACATGGAAAGTTTTATGACAAAAAGGAGGTAAATATGAAATTCATGTTGACACTTTCTGACCACTTAGAGCACAAGGTTTCTGCCATAAGAGAAGGAAGATATTTATCAAAAGTTTCTTTTGAAACTTTGTATGGCATCCTTAAAACCTATGAGCTAGAGTTGTTACAAAAGATAGCTATCCAAGATGGTCAAAGAGGAAAGATGGTCAATACATCTAATGCTCTAGTAGCTCCAGATCCACAGCTGATGCAGCTCAAAGAATCACAACATCAACAACAGATCAAGATTGAAGAAATTATAGATGAAGATGAAGGTGTGACTCTGGAACTCAAGGATGATGAAGAAGATGAGTTCTACACTTTGAAAGAACTGGACAACATGGAAAATAAAACAATGGCCTACATGGCAAGAAGGTTCTCCAACTTGAGATTCAAGAAGACAAAGACTTCAAACCAAGAGGGCAAGGCTCCAGGTTCAATAAGCCAAATACCTCAAAACCTGGAGGAAGTGGAAAAGGTGGATACAAGACAGGTATGGTAGATAGATCCAAAATAAGGTGTTACAACTGCAGTGAAATAAGACATTTTGCAACAGAGTGCAAGAAGCCAAAACAAGTGAGAAGAAATAATAGTGACTATGAAGAACTCAAAGAAAAGTATGAAGCCTTGCTGAAAAAGCAACAGAGACAAGCCTTTGTGGCTGAAGGAAAATGCTTGGAAGACTCTGATGAAGAGGAAGAAGAAGAATATGGAAATCTTGCTCTCATGGCAAGCTTTGGAGAAGGGTCATCCACTTCATCAAGTCAGTTACCCTTTCTTACTACTGTTGATATGACTACATCCCAGTATAAGAAAACTGTTGAAAGTCTAAGTTCAGAGATTTTTAATATTTATACAAGCATGTTAGCTGCAAATGAGGAGATAGTTAAATTATCTAGTGCTAATGAGTCATTAAAAATTAAGAATCATGAACTTGAACTAAAATAGAATGCTTTTGAGTCTCTACAGCAAGAAAATGAAATTCTTAAGAACAAGATTATTTGTGCTTCTCAGATTGAGGAATTTCTTAGGAAACAGATCTCTAAGAATAAATTAAAAATCAAGGCCTATAAGAATTCCTCTTCCTTGTTAAAATCTTAACATGATGATAACACTGAAAATCAAAAGGTAGGTATTGGTTTTAACTATGAGAAGAAAAATGGAAAGAAACATGATGTAGAAGAAGAAGGCAAACATACTGTCAAACCTTCCATTTCAAAGAATGTTAAGAATCCTTTGTTCAAAAAGGCTGAATTTAAATTTGATGAAGAAGCATTAGTGATCAAACAAGAGATAGATGATGAGGACAATGATGTTGTCAGTAAATCCCTTAAGGAAAAAGAGACTGTCAAAATCCCCAAGACAATTAGTTTTGACACTGACAGTAACTTAGGTTTAAAAGATGTTGTCAACACTGGCAAAACAGTGAGTTCAGAAGCTGCTGTCAAGACTATAAGATCCAAACTTACTGTTAAGACAACTCCATCTAAACCTACTGTCAACACCAGCATGACAATAACTTCTAAACATACTGTCATGAAGACCAAGAAAAACAAAAATGGAAAATTAGGAGTTAACAAGAAGAACAATTATGATTATATTCCTAATGCTCCTAGAAAGTTATGCAATAATTGTGGGTCTTCTAGTCATCTAACTCATGTTTGTAATAAGGTCAAATCAAATGTTGAGAATGCTACTTCTAGTAATGGAAAATTACATAGCATGCCTTTAAAGAACAAATAAGTAACTCACTGTGGTGACCTTGATTTTATTTCTTACAAAATGAACTTGATGAGTATTTGCTTTAACATGCCTTTTGCTAATAATCAAGAATGTCTGCATAAGAATGCTAAAATTGAAAAGACAAAGACTCCAAGTCCACCTAAAGTTAGGATGGACAAGCAACCCAAGAAAAAAGCTATCAAACTAGTAATCAAATCAGAATGGGTAGCTACAAGAGTCTTGCTAAAAGTAAGAGAAGAAAATTCAAATAATCCAACTTCAAACTATGATCAAGCTAAACCAGATGGACCCAATGTGAATTGGGTACCAAAAGTAACTTGAGATATTTTACTTTACAGTGCAACAGGAAAAATAAAAGAATCATGTGGATCATTGACAATGGATGATCAGGACACATGACAGGTGATAAAGCCCTGCTATCACAGTTCAAAGAAATGGTTGGCCCTTATGTAACCTTTGGTGACAACAGCATCGGTTTCACAATGGGATATGACATACTGGAGATTGGAAATCTGAAGATTGAGAAAATTGCTCTAGTGAATGGATTGAAGCACAATATATTGAGTGTCACTCAATTTTGTGAAAGAGGCTTCAAGGTTGGTTTTGATCAAGACAGATGCTCCATTGTCAACAAAAAGACAATAGAAGGAGCTCTTCAAGGAGTAAGGAAAGGAAGCCTCTACATAGCTGACTTGGACTCTGTAAGGAAGATAAAGTCTACTATTTCTACAGTAAGGCTTCTCCATCTAAAAGTTGGTTGTGGCATAAGAAGCTCTCTTATTTAAATTTTAAAGAAATGAATCATCTGATGAAGAGAGAGTTGGTGAAAGGGCTGCCTCAACTTGAATTCTGTCAAGAAGGATTGTGTGGGGATTGCTAGAAAGGGAAGCTAAGGAAAGCTGCTCATAAAAGCACTCCTAGTGGTTTAATAAATGAGGCATTTCAACTAATTCATATGGACTTATTTGGTCTTGTGAATGTGTAATTACTGGCTAGAAAAAGATATGCTTTAGTAAAGGTTGATGATTTTTCAAGATGTAAATGGGTCAGATTTCTAGCATCAAAAGATGAAGCTACACAAGAAATAATTGACTTGGTTAGGGTTCTTGACAAGAATCCAAACTTCAAAGTGCAAATTTTAAGAAGTGACAATGGTACTGAGTTCAAAAACAGTATCATGAATGATTTCTGCAAAGACAATGGTATCACTCAACAATTCTCTACACCAAGAACTCCTCAGCAAAATGGTTTTGTAGAAACGAAAAATAGAACTCTCATTGAGGCTACAAAAATAATATTGAGTGAAGCGAAACTTCTTATATATTTCTGGGGTGAAGCAATCAATATAGCCTGTTACACTCAAAACAGGACTGTAGTCAACAAAGCCTATCGAAAAACACCCTATGAATTGCTCACAGAAAGGAAACCAACTGTCAACCATTTTCATGTGTTTGGAAGCAAGTTCTACTTCATGAAAGATTCAACTGAGATCAAAATGAAAATTTAATACCAAGGCACTTGAAGGAATCTTTATGGGGTATGGTATTGACAGGACTGCATATATAGTCTATATCATTGATCACAAGACTGTGGAGGAGAGTGTAAATGTGACCTTTGATGAAACAAAGTTCCCTGGAATTGAAGAAAGTCAAGAAACAGAATCCTTAGCCTTTGAAAATCAAGGCTATCTAGAAGAGATTGAAGAAGATTCACCAAGATTTGATCACACAATTGTTGGTCCAACAATGGATCCTAACCAATCTGGAGAAATTGAAGGAACTGCCCAAACAACTAATTTTTCTGGAAATGTTCCAATGAACAGTGAACTTGAAGAAATTGATGATGTCAACAGTGCAAGAGGAAAAGAGACTGTCAATCAGTAAAATGTTGAAGACTCTAGTGATTCTTAAAGAGGAACTAAATGGAACAGAGATCAGACTAATGATTTAATCATTGGTGATCCAGGAACTAGAGTCAAAACAAGAAGAAATGTGGTCAATAAATGCATGTATTCTTGTTTCCTCTCTCAAACAGAACCTAAAACTCTTGAAGAAGCCTTGGCTGATCCAGATTGGATTAATGCCATGCAAGAAGAGCTTAATCAATTTGAAAGAAGCTGTGTTTGGGAATTGATGCCTAGACCAAAGAACAAATCCATAATAGGCACTAAATGGGTTTATAGAAACAAGATGGATAATTGTGGCACTATCACAAGAAACAAAGCAAGGATGATGGCAAAAGGTTACTGTCAACAGAAAGGGATTGATTATGAAGAAACATTTTCTTGTTGCCAGACTAGAGGCAATTAGAATATTTTTGGCTTTTGCTGCATACAACAACTTCAAGGTCTTTCAAATGGATGTCAAGAGTGTTTTCCTTAATGGAGAGTTAGAAGAAGAAGTGTATGTTGAACAGCCCCCAGGCTTTGAAGATCCAAAAATGGGAAACTTTGAGTACAGACTGCTTAAAGCATTGTATGGACTAAAACAAGCACCAAGGGTTTGGTATGATACTCTTTCCAAGTTTCTTCTTGATAATAATTTTATAAGAGGGATTGTGGATAAAACTCTTTTTTATAAAAAGCATGGAAATGATCTCATTCTAGTCGAAGTGTATGTTGATGACATTATCTTTGGGTCAACAAATGAAGACTTGTGCAAGAAATTCTCTGAGTTGATGTAGAACAAATATGAGATGAGCATGATGGGTGAATTAGTATTCTTTCTTGCACTTCAAGTCTATCAAAATGAAGATAGAATATTTATTTGCCAGACTAAGTATGTTAAAGATCTTTTGAAAAGATTTGATATGGAAGACTCATCTCCTGCAAAGACTCCAATCTCAACAGCAACTCAACTTGACAAGGATCCAAAAGGAAAGAAGGTGGACAACAAAATGTACAGAGGAATGATTGGCTCTCTTCTCTATCTAACAGCTAGCAAGCCTAACATCATGTTTGCTATAGGTTTGTGTACAAGGTTTCAGTCTGATCCCAAGGAGTCACATTTAATGGCAGTAAAAAGAATTCTTAGATATGTGAAAGGCACTCAAAATCTTGGCCTTTGTTATCCTAAAGAATCTGGTTTTGACTTGGTTGNATGATTGGCTCTCTTCTCTATCTAACAGCTAGCAGGCCTGACATCATGTTTGCTATAGGTTTGTGTGCAAGGTTTCAGTCTGATCCCAAGGAGTCACATTTAATGGCAGTAAAAAGAATTCTTAGATATGTGAAAGGCACTCAAAATCTTGGCCTTTGTTATCCTAAAGAATCTGGTTTTGACTTGGTTGGATATTCAGACTCAGACTATGCAGGATGCAGAATAGACAAAAAAAGTACAACAGGAAACTGTTAGTTTTTGGGAGAAAGATTGGTATCATGGTTTAGCAAGAAGCAGCATTCAGTATCAAATTCAACCGTAGAGGCTGAATACATTGCAGCTGGTAGTTGCTGTGCTCAGTTACTTTGGATGAGAAACCAGCTATTGGACTATGGGTTGACACTACAAGGAATTCCTATCTTCTGTGACAACACTAGTGCCATAGCAATTTCTGAGAATCCTGTTCAACATTCCAAAACTAAGCACATTGACATCAGACATCATTTCATTAGAGTGCATGTGGAGGAAGGCACAATCAAGCTAATCTATGTGCCCACAGAGAAACAACTTGCAGATATTTTCACCAAACCATTGGATGAAAAGACTCTCAACAGGCTAGTAAGTGAATTCNGTGAATTGGGTATGTTAAACTTAACCTGTTAATGTAATTCTGCTTAGTTGATGAAAAAATTTAGTTAACTAAATTTCACTGTGAATTAATGGCCCNCGGTATGTTAAACTTAACCTGTTAATGTAATTCTGCTTAGTTGATGAAAAAATTTAGTTAACTAAATTTCACTCTGAATTAATGGCCCATAGAGGTGTTTTGATTTCTATCACAGTGGAAAGACATGATGATATTTAACTGAGAGGTTAACTAATTTATTTTCAAGTAACTTATTTATTAAGTGACTAATAAAAGATGCTGTCAAGTTACTTGACAGTATGCTTTATTCATACTGTCGCATGATGATAAGTTATAGTCAAAATCTGTGAAAACTTACTGTCACATGGTTAAGAAGTCTTAACAATAAAGTTTGCGGGATTAAAACTTACTGTCAAACCTTGTGGAACTTACTGTCAAATGGCTGAGAAGTCTTGACAGTATGTTTCGTGGGATTGAAACTTACTGTCAAATCCTGTGAAATCTATTGTCAAAGGATTGAGAAATAGTGACAACATAGTATGCGGGATTGAAACTTACTGTCAAATTCTAAAACTTACTGTCAGTATCTTTGAAAACATTGTTTTCTAAAATCCCCGCATAACATACTGTCAACAATCAACATTAGGGTTATTCACTTATTTTTTTTATTCTTTAACCGCTAATGTTACTGTTAAGAGTGTTTGAAATTTCTAGCGCAGGAGTTACTGTTGAGGAATGGAACTTGAAGACAACTGTCACTTAAAATCGTTTAAAATTCTTTCTTGACAGTATCTTTTTCACATCATATATAAACACAGTTAAAATTTCTCTCACTCTTTACTTTACTTTATTTCTCTCATAACTTCTCTACTCTCCTACACCCTAAAACCTCTCCATTTTCTCTGCAACTTCTTTCTCTAAACCGTTCTTCAAATTCTTAAACCTTTCTTTCTTTCTTAACCTTAACATCAATTAACCATGTCTGGACCTTAAATTCTATGTACCCTAGCTCAAACCAACTTCACCACCATGGCTTCAGTGGGTGAAGCTGGTGAAGCCTTCAAACCCTTTGTTGGCTTCATGAACAACTCATACCTTACCTATGCCCTAACCGCAAGTCATCATCTAGAAATCCCAAGATTGTCTCAATTCTGGACCTCTGCTATATGTGAGGGGGAGCAAGATGATAGCTCATTATCTTTCCAAATCAATGGTTCTTCCTACATCATTGATACCTATCACATCAATGAAGCTCTTCAAGTGGAAGAGGTTGAAGGCTCACTTTTTCAGGAGCCTGCTAGTGAAGAAAAACTCTCCAAGTTCTTCAAGATGGTTGGGTATGCTGGACCCAAGCTGAGTTCTAATGATGATAGATGGTATCCTTCGGGAGGAATGGACAGGAAGTATCTCAACAAAGAATAGAGCATGATACTAGATGATGTCTCCAGGTCCATGTAAAGCAAAACAAGTGGCTGGAATGAAGTGCCAGCATACATCAGAAGGATAGTGCATTCCATGGTGCACAATTACAGAATTGATGTTGGAAAGCTCCTTATGCCCCTGTTCAAGCTGGTGCTGGGAAAGAAAAAAGCCAGAAAATCGGTAATTTACTATCCTACATTTGTTATGCTTATAATTAACTCTGTTGTAGGCATAATTAATTTAGATAGTGTTCAATGCATGGAGTCCACAACCCTAAAGAAAAATACTCATTCTTTGTTAACCAGTATACCACTTAACACTTAATTGAGTCTGTTCATAACCGATTTCATGCTTTCAACTATCAATAGATTAAATTTAAAAATTGTTGGGGACTACCATGTATTTTCTTTGAGTAATGAGAATGGTGTTGACCTCTCCATTCCTAACTCACACTCTAAACCTTTTGAAGGAGTCCAGCCTTCTAGAGTAACCAAGTCTGTTAGCCAAGGGTCTGGTTCCTCTCAAAAAGACCAGGCTTCTAAAAGGATGAGAACCACTCAACCTATGATAGAAGCCTTTCCACAAGTAAGTGATGAAACTGCACTAGATGAAGCAAATAAGGGTGGTAGTCAGTTCACAGAACCCACAGAGGGCCCTAGTGAGCCTAGGAGAAAGAAGGCAAAGGTATCAACCTCTGTTAGCTAGGGTGTGTCCTCTCAAAAGGGCACATCTCTTAAAAGGGACAAAAACACACCTCTAGATGTCTCCTCTCAACATGAGGCATCTATTGAACTTGGTCAGTCTCCCATGGCACTTTGTAAAGAGTCTACACAATAGGTTGAACACACTCAACCTGAGCCTACACTTGAAGATACTCACACAATAGGGCTAGAAAATGTGGAACACAGTTCATTCAATTATAGTGCATCACACTTTGCCAACATTGAAGATCAAAATGTTGATGTACTATTTCAACTATTGAATGCAACTGATCATAGCAATCCACAAGAACCTTCTACTCAAAGGGTGGAAGCGATTGCTGTCACAGCCTCAGTAGCTGTTAATGACAAAGTTGCTGTCAATCCTCATGACAGTAACTTTTCTAAAGATGTTGTCAACACTCCAATTCCAGACAGTAACTCTCCAATGGCTGCCTCCTCTCAACACAATAGTGATGATGATTCCGCTCTCATCTCTTCATTAATCAAGGTCAAATCTACAACTCTTGTGCAAGATGTACCTATTCAGTCTCTTGCACCTAGGATGAGTGAGGTTGTGAAAAGAAAAAGATATATAAAAGAAAAGAGAGGTGAGCATAAAAATGAGGGGCTGGGAAAATCTCAGGCAAAAGGAGTGGGCCATGAGCAAGGCCAGATTAAAAAACAAAATGTGGGAGCCCAAAAATCTAAGGCAATAGGCCTTGAGAGTGAGTTGGTGAGGAGCGATGAGATCACTCATAAAAAATAAGAGAGTGTGAGAACCACCACAACCTCCAAATCCTCCCAACAAGATGATGAAAGGTTGAAATCAATTTCATATAAGGTCACCAAACAATCAAAGAATCTGGATACTGTGGGGAGGAATCAAGTCAAGTTGGTGAATATGATGGCCAGTTTGGAGCAAACAATGAATGAAGGGTTCAAGGCCATATTTGACAAGCTTCTGGAGTTCAATGCAAAATTTTCAAACCCTGCAGTTGCTACCTCAACTAAGGGGGAGAAAAACAATGATGAAGTGTTTGCAGAAAGGAGTGATAAGGAGACAACTCAAGCTGCATCTCAGGGGGAGAGTCAACTAGCATTATTGTCTAGTATGGCTGCTGAGATTGCTACACAGCTTGGTGGAAATAAGGTGGAGAGACCAAAGGAGAAAGGTGTTGTGATTAAGGAAGGTGTAGTGAAGAAGGATTTAGTGGTTCATGTTGCAGGAAAAGGAAAAGAGAAGCTCTTTCAAGATGGAAGTGGTGATTTGATAATTGAAGAAATAGAAGATTTTGATGATGAGCATGCTGATATTCTGATGGTAGATGAGTATGAGAATAGGATAGTTTTTGAGTATGCAAAGTTCAATAAGAGGATTAATGATCTAAGAGCCTCATCTAACAGAGACCCCAAAAAATTTTCTGATTCAATGAGACAGTCAATAGTGGGAGCACCTGTGATGGTGTCTAAGAGCAACAAATGAGTAATATCTATCAGAATTGAAAGAGGTTTCATTTGGTGTGTGATCATGACTTATCTGAGCACGCAAGAGATTGCATTTATTGAAGCAATTAAACTCAAAATCAAAACAGACAAGTCATGGCTAAATGAGAATTTGAAGAGGACTTTGCAAAAGCTAATAGTGGAGAAGTTGCCAGAAGTAATTTAGGATCCATTGGGCATCAAATTCAGTAGCTCCACAGATGAAAAATACAGATCTATAAACCTGGAAAGGGTGAGCCTGTGTAGGCCAAGGTCAGTTAAAGAAGCCTTTCACTACTTCAAGCAGATTCCACGAAATGAAGAAAGGGATGAAGTGTTAAGGGTGTTGGAAGGAGAATTGAGGAGGCTTGAAGAATTGAAATTGAAGAAGAAGACCCAGGAGAGAAGAGATGGAGATGACAATGGAAAGCCTGATAGAGGTGCATGTAGTTCCATCCAACACAATAGTGGTGAAGGGTCATCTGGAGCTGGAAATAAGGTGGAAGAAAATAAGGAGAAGGATAATACATTAATAAGGTAAAATATTTGTTAGGGATTGTGTATTATCAATGTAATCAACTAATATTTACTTAGATTAATTAATCATTAACTAAGTAAAATATACTGTCATATATAGTTTGACAGTATGTTTACAATGTCACTTGTAATAAAATGCATAATAAGCCAAATAGGTGACAGTAAGTATCAATAGTTACTGTCATGTATAAATGTAATAAATGATCCATGAAGTAGAAGTTCACAAAGTGTTCATGCACAGCATAGATCAATTCTTCGACAGTAACATTCTACATCCTGGAGCCTATGACAGCACATTCAAGTGATATCAACTTTTGGAACAGATGACAACACCTATACTTTTGGGTGGAGATTGAAGAATCAAAGAAAGGAAGTTTTCTGATAGTAGCTTTGGCGGGGAGAGTTGACAGCATGTTTGGCAGGATGATCGACGACATGTTTGGCGGAATAGTTGACAAGTACCTTTGAACGACAACATGTTTTAGAAGACTGGTGAGCCTGACCGGAAAGTATGCGGTAACAAAGATGTTGTCACCAAAGAGAAGCTAAAGGTTAACAGTAACTTTTAGGGAAACTGACAGTCTGTTTCAAGTAGCAGACTAGGATAAGTTGATTCACAGATTGATCTTGACATCTCTACCTAGTCTGTCAAGTCTACTACTGTAATTTGAGAAAAAGCAAGCATAAAGATAAAGCATGCTCATGGAGTCAAGAATGTCAAATCCTCTCAGAGTACATTTATCTACAAATGGAATGAAGACAAGACTTGAGAATAAAAAGTGAGGTTTCTATTTCGAGTATTGTCCAGGAAATAAGGGAAAGTACACTTGTAAGTGAGATATGTGTTTAAGTTTAAATACACACATCTCACAAATACTTTCCCTTATGCAACTGAGCTTAACTTTTCTCAAGCATAGAAACATTACCAGTCTCTTGTTACTGTGTATATTGAAGCTGAAAAAATCTTTCCAGTCAGTTGTAGCAATAGCAAAAAATTAATAAAATTAATTTTTTGAAGTAAATCACCTTGTATCTTTCTTTTGCTTACTGGTGTATGTTTTCTTAACTTGATAGATAATATCTTTTCTTGATAGTTGTTAAGCAAGATTAACAAGAATTAGTAAAGTTGTATCCAACCCCCCCTTCTGCAATACTCTTTTTGTTTAACAATATTTATGTTTGAATGTGTAGCAGGTGCTAGGACTATCCTACAGTTAGGACATCAACTTGTTCAGCCCTAATAGGATCAAGTCTGGTCACTGGTGCTTGTACTTCTTCGACACTCTAGCCAAAGTATTTTCTCCTACAATGAAAAATAACTTCCACAACATCTCAACTCTCCCACAAGTCATTGGGTATTCTGTGGCCCACAACTGAAGAACAAATTTTAGGAAGCTGATCCTGACAGAGATTATAAGAAATATGGGCACTGCTGAGAGCAAAAGACTAGATGTAGATCAGAAAGTAACTTGTTTTTATCCAAGGTTTCTAATGCTCTTGATGAATCTTGTTTTATCAGAAGAAGACAAAACTAGATTTACAAATAGCCCGGTGGAAGAATCACTAACAACTCAAAAGAATTTGTTCACCAGCTTAGCAACAAGAACAAATTTGAAGGGGTATCAATATAAACAACAGGATACATGGCAAATATTTCAATCAAATAGCCATTCCTGCATAGGCTCGGCCGCATCAGCAAGAGTCCGAACAGGTGCAAATGGAAGTGGAACATTTTATGCAGCTACTAATTGAAGCTGTTCATCAGGAAGAACAAGAGACACATGAACATAAGGTAATATCTTACACCCTGGCTTCTAATTTCTTACCTAAAAATATATCTACTTTACCTTTAAATATATTTGTGGCGGACTATGATTGTGGTCTTACACTTCAGGACTTTGGTTATGAACCTGACAATACACAGGTTTAATCCCAAGTTAAGATAGAACCCCAAACAGTCCGCAACTCTGTAAGAGGTAGAGGTATCACAGTGAGTGAACCCGCAACTTTGTCTCCACCAATAAAAAGATCTAAAATTTAACCTGAGACAACTGCAGACCCATCCTTATCCTCTTATTGGGATATGGACTTTGAAATGGCAATACAACGATCTCTGGACTCACTCGATCAACCGGGTGATTCTATTGAAATTCAACGTCCGGCCATGGCATCCTGTAAAGAGTCAGGCACACTGCTAACACTCACACTAGCAGGACCTCCACTTGAAGAAACACAATCTAATGAGGGCACAATAAATGAAAAAAAAATATTTTTGATGAAAACCTGTCATATGCCACATCTACAATGGATCAAGACATTTTTGATGCAGTGCAACATCTGTTACCTTTATAGGTATTGAGGGGCACCACAGACTCTAACGAGCCACTCACTACATTGTCTAAGGTAGTGACCCCTCTGAATTTTTTACATCTAATTCCTATAAAGGAAGTTCTCTTATCCACTAATGGATTTGAAAGGCAACCACTCTTTAGAGGGAGTTGGGACTCTATTCACGGAGTATCTACGTTAGTAGCGGAGCCAGTTCAAGTTAATCTTGTTGAGGGCGCACCTTCACCAACATCAGAAGAACATTATGAATCTTCAAAAACTATAGTAGTATATGCAGGTACAACATCGGGATCTAGAAAGGAGTTAAACACTAGTGATTTGAGGCAAATAGAGAGTGAAACACATGCACATAGTGATAGTCAAACAAACAGGAATGCAAGTGAGATTAGTGCACACACAACAGTGAATTATTGTAAAAAATGGAATCTCTCTGGAAAGAAATGCAGATTGTTCAGGCTGAGTTAACAAAAGAAAAAGTACAAGAAGAATCCAAGTCTGCCTCTGTGACAAAACAGCTGACATTCGTGCAGAAGGATATTGAAAATGTCAAATCTTCCATTCTCCTCAAGACCCAAGATATCCAGAATGTGAAAAGTCTAATTGCTGAAGATATAAAGGAGATCAACAACATAAATGAAAGAATTGATGATGTTGAAAGAAGCTTGAATATGAGGATTATTAAAAATGAAGAAATCTCAATAAAACAATTCAACAAGCTGGACGAGGGAATGATACATTTGAATGAAAGAATGAAACAGGTCTACGAGACCGTGGCTAAACTTTTAAAATCTATTGAAGCTTCAAAAGCTGTAGAGGATCCATCAACTAAAGGGGAGAAAAAGAATAAGAAAGTAAGTGAAACTGGAGCTGAAGAAGAAGTGGCTTCCAGAGATAAAGGCAAATCCAAGTTGTATTTTGAAGAACAATATGAGTCTTATGTTCCAGAAGAACATTACTATATTGAAGAACAATTCATTGATGACAATGCTCATAATGAAACATTCAATCCTGACTACTGTAGAGCTGAGGAAGAAGTTGCCTTTGATGAATAATTTTTGTTTCCTAAAGAAAAAGAGTTTGATCCTGCCTATGAAGAGGCCATGAGGAAGTTAAAAGAAGACATCAAAGTAAGCAATGCTAAAACTGAAAAACTTAAAGCTCTAGTCAAGGAAAAGGCTCAAGCTGAAAGATAAGCAAGCTTAGAGAAGCAGAATTTATGGGTTATTAAAGTTAGAGAGAAGAAGAAAGATATGTAGTTTAAGATAGAGAAGAAATGGGACACTGCCATAGAAATCATGGACAAACTTCAGAAAGGGCCATTTGAAGACTATAAGTTACAGTCATTGATTGAACGCTTAGAAAATTCAAATGACAACCTAGATAATTTCATGAAGATCTGAAAGAAGAAATTGACTATATCACTATGATAGTTGATCACATTCTAGACGATTGAAAGATCTTAGTCTACATATACAGGAATGGCACATTCAGAATCTCATTAGAGTTATTCAAGCAAAGATCATTATCAGTGGTATGAACACTGTTGAACAAGGTCAAAAGGAGTTCCGAAGAAAATGAGCTTCTCAGAGACAGACTCAGAGACTTCGCAAGAGCTGTTAGTCCTTAAATCATATATGATCCTCATGAAGTAAGATTTTACTCTAACAAGTTTTATCAGATCATGAAACTAGATGATGAGTCATTGAAGGACTATACAGTGAACTATATGATTGAAGTTGAGAAGATGCTGAGGTCGAAAGGGTTCAGATCCCAAGTCAAGCTAGATGTTACACAGAAGATCAGAAGCTACTGTTTATCTAAAAAGATTTCATCTTACATCAGGAAAATGAAGAAGATAGATTCAACTCAGCCATTTGATGTAGAAGAAGAAGTAGTAGATCATGTTGAGCAGGAAATGATGTTTCAGTTAACAAAAGCTGAACATAGAAGGTTGTATGGAGAATCCACTACAAAGGAACAATCAGAATCTGAAGAGGTACCAAGGACACCAGCGTATAAAGGTTCAAACCTAGAAGAAGGTGAAGTTGATATGTCTGAAGACTGAGGACTTAGATAGGTCAAGGTAGAAATAATGTAATATTTGTTCAGTCTAAAGGAACATCTATCTTGTATTTATCTTTCAAAACATGAATCTGGAAAAATTGTTAAATATAAATCCAGAACTTTTTATTATTTATAGTTTTTACATGTCGTATTACTTTCTAAGTTGTTAGTTGAGTTATCCTCTAGAAATTTGTGTGTTAAATGTTTAACAACAAATAGGGAGAGATTGAAAGACATATGACTAGGTATATTTGTAATAATTAGATGACAACTCAACTCAGATAAGAAACAGATGTAAATAATAAATATGATAACATGAATCAAGACGAAGAAAGTTAACTAGACACAAAGAATCCTAAATATCAGAAGTGTTCTAATGAAGCTGCTACTCTACACCGGAAGAAGTTCATGAATATGTTCAAGCATCAGTGAAAAATAAAGAAGTGGTATTTCAGAAGAGTTCAGAAGATACAGAATATTCCAAGTGGCTATTATAGAAAGATTTCAAGAAAAGAAAATATTGAAGACAAAGCTAGAAGCAAGAACAAGACAGAAGATCACAACTATTAAAGTTAAAAGGTGAAGAATATTTATTTAGTATGACACAAATGAACTAGACACTACATTTGTGTGTCAACTAATTTAATAAATATTTATCGCCTATCTTAAGTGATTTTCAGACAGAAGATAGAAGATAGAAAGATTCAAGTCAAATCTACAGTGGTGGTGGAGTGAGAAACTAAATTAATTCTACTATCAAAATTTAATTATTTAATTTATCTACTTAAATTAATTCACCTTGAATTAATTTAATTTATAAATTATTTAATTAAAAATTAGTACAATTAATTAAGTTAAATGAGCATTTTAATTTATCATTTAAAGAAAGTCCTGCTGCATTAATTTAGAAAGTCTTACCGAATTAAGTCGGTAAAACCTTTTAAAAGTCTTACCGAATTAAATCGGTAAGACCTTTTAAAAAGTCTTGCCGACCAGAATCTGCAAGACCTTTTTAGAAAGTCTTATCGAGCTGTTTTTATAAGAAACTCTTACCGAGATTTCTTTTAAGACTTTCTGAAGAGTCTTACCGAAAAGAAAAAGTCTTACCGAGTGAAAACGAGTTTTGCCCAACTTATTTCAAAAGTTTTGAAGGCTAATTTATAAAATCTTTTAATTTTTTAAATAAATTTTATTCAAAAATCTTGCTTACTTTTTCCTCTATAAATATGATGATCATGGCTTCATTATTTGTGTGATTGAAAACATTCAAATTTCTGAAATTTGTATGCATTGTAATATTCAAATATTTCTGTGCAATTTTTGAATATAATTGTTAAACCCGAATAATTAATGTCGAAATCGTTTTAGAACACTTTATCAATTATATACACTTTTCATCAAGATTAATTTTGTAATACTTTTCAAGTTAAAAATTATATCTTCTACTTGAACAATATTTCATTAAAATTAATATTTCGTGATTAATTAAAAGAATATTTTAAATCCGAAATTCCGCGATAAATTTAGATATTGTATTCAACATCCCTTCTACAATATCAGGGACGAACAATAACCGTCCGAGCCCTCATCCAACGAGTGGGACATCATTTATTGGATAACCTTTATCCAACAAATGGTTGCCAAGGATTAGAGCCCTAAGAGTTGGTATAAAGGATCATTGCATTCACTTAGTCTTCAGCGTATTCCTAGTGTCAATGACAAACTTGTAACCAACATATGATGTCAATAGCCTCTCCCTTGCAGTGTTCACGTAGTCCCCGGGATAACCTCAAGGTCAACACTTAAGTTGTGCTTTCAAAATCAGCATTTACGTACATTCATAACTAAAAATAATTGATCATTTATCCTCTTGTAAATATACATGGATAAACAATACACAAGTTCATCTACACCTGTGCATTATATATCCTTCATGTGTGCTACTGTCATGTGTACCTTGCAAACTATATCGATCAGCGGAAACACCACAGAAACACTAGCAAGTATATGGATGCAAAGATAAATGTAATAATATATTATTCAAGTAATGATATAGTTGATTGACTAGTATAATATCACTGTTAAGCAAAATATTATAGATGTTAACTTCATAATACTGAAGTATACTTAGCCACCTTTACTCCGTCAAAATCTTGAAATCCTTGGAAGATTTTGTAAAATATTGTTGCCAAAGTTTCCTCTTTTGATTGCTGGTCTCAAATAATTAGTCCACCTGAGTGTGCAACTTTTGCTACACCTCAGCACAAGACTCAAGACCTTGAATTACATAGTTTGAGTATGTATTTAATTACTCAGTTGTTGCAACATAGTAGATTATCAATAATGCTCCGCTCCTTAGCTATAAGAGTTGTATACATATATACAGTTATAAAACTTTGACCAAGTACTCGGGAAAATTGGAGACCAACCCGATAACATTTACTTAGTCGAGTACTCGAATGTTCAAACTTAAATTACATCATTGTTACAACAGAGGAGAACACTTAAATGCTCAACTCCCTAGCTATAAGAGTTGTATATATGATTATAAGTATGCAGAAAGGAATTTGTCAAACACGTCCCCTTGCTCTCTCAAGTTCAAATAATCAATGTATCATAATCTGCACATCTTCTCCATACATCATTACCATCATTACTGTTATGCAATCTAATGTAAGCCTTAAAAGTTTTAAAATAACCTAAAGCATAGCTTAGAAAGGGCTAAATTCTAAATTGTCTAAAAATTTCTTCCAATGACTCCTTATATTATATTTAACAAGTTTATTATGAGAACAAAAAAATTACTGAAGTTAAAATAGCGTAATTGTAATTTATTATCAAAAATAAGAAAAAATAACAATTTCGTTAAATTTACCAAAATATTATCGAATAACAAACTATTTAAAATAATCGATCTACTACTACCTTGATTAGTTTATAGATATTATTATTAGTAATATGTTGATTTTACTTACCATTTAAATTCTTATAACTAAATGTTTATGTATTGTAGGGAAAGGCCATCATTATCCTGATAATGATGTTGATAATGTTGTGGATGACAATGACGATAACAAGAATGGTGATAAGAGCACTGAGCCCGACGACCATCGTGATATTAGTTTCATGCCATGTAATGTTATCTCTAAGAAGCGGTTCACAAACTAAGGGTTGAATTTATGTTTGTGTATGATAGAAGTTTGTAAACTTAAAGTTTATATAAATTATGGAATTTTATTATTTGCTTTGTTTTTAATTGTGTGGATGATTGTATATTATTCAATTACATTTGATTGTATTGTAGATTGGATATGTTTAGGGTTTATTTTGAAAGCTCAAAAATTGGTGGAAACAAAAAAAATAGGCGGTAGCTAGTGCTGGTATACTAATACTTACGACGGGATTTCTGTCATAAGTTAAGGACTCTTCGACAATTTAAGACATATGTTCTTCATTCATATTTCGTCATATGTTGCATTAGTTTTTTGATTTAATATTTTGATTTTGTTTTTACTCAATTGTTTCTGACTAATCTTGAATTTAGGATCAAAGTCATACTTACGACTAAATTTAACTTACGACTGATATCAAATTTGCGACCAATTTAGAATTTCTGACCAAAAGTAAACTTATTGCTCTAGTATTTATGATGAAAAATTTCCATCATAAATGAACTATTTACGACGGATCTGGTATAAAAAACCTAAATTATCCTCTTTGTTGTAGTGTCATTTTTGAATGTAGTGTCACTTGGTGTGAATATTTTCATGTTTTCGTATGTTCGCCGTCATGGTGTTTTCATCGTGTCTCTATAAATATAGTTATTATCGACGTAATCCTTCCTACCAATGCAATTTTTGAGAAGTACAAAAATTATAGACTAACAAAACTCGAGACAACTACTGGATCCTTCCAACTATACATACTAGCATACTAAAAATAANCAAGTCATTTTTGAATGTCGTAGTTAATTTGAAGTCAAACTCAACTGTATTGTATTACTTGGTGTGAATATTTTCATGTTGATCCTCATAGTAAGTGTAGAGTATAATAATTTATTTACCAATTAATCATTCAACCCCTTTCTTTATAATGATTAATTATATGTCTCAGTTGACTCGAAAATTTAACTATATTAAATTAACAATTTTTATTTCTTATCTAAAGCTACACAAATTTAGTTAAGTTCAATTATTAGACTATACATTATATTTAATTTAATCATCGTTCATAAAAAAAAGTTAAGTTTGACGACCTATCTCAAAAATCACGTATTATAAGCCATAGACTAACATCATTACCTTGTTTGTTGTCGATAAAAGATTAGTTAGAGTATAAAATTAGAATTCTTAATTGGTACTCTTTGAGAAGTACGTGGGTGGTTCTCATTGTATTTTCCTAGACTATAAAATCAGACTTCTCATCTTATCACCAAATCCTTGTTTAGTCTTACCATCCATCAACACGACAACTAAAACATACACAACACGCCAAATGAAAACAAGACAAATTCGGCATTGCATAATTAAGATATATACAAAGCCTCGTTTCATTTATTTAAGAGTAAATTGCATAAGATACAAAGCTCGTTTCATTTGGTAAATAGTACATTGCAGAGTTGTTCCTGAATTTAATCTCGCATAATATTTTAGTACTTGAGTTTTAAATTATAATATAATGATTAGATATTTTTAATTTTTCAGAAAATCGTTAATCACAAAAAAAAATCAGAAAAATGATCATTAACCACATTTTTGAATAACAAAAAACAATATATTACAAACTCGAAACTCCAACTACTAAAATATTATGCAGGAAAAATTCGATCCTCTACCAATTTGGTAATTTAATTTTTATTTAATAAGTACTAATGATTTCGGCACATACACCAAACGGGCTCATAAGCTGATCAGTTGGTAGACGACCTTGCTCCTCCCGTTAACATTTCTGTGTATCTCTTTATTGAGTCAAGCCTCTGCATTTTCAGCTGCTTCTTAAACCTATTAATGAAATCATCTGCTTTTGCGTCTACTTCTTCATCTCCCTTGACCGACACCGTTTTAACCACCTCTCTCACACCTAACTTCTTCCTCCTCTCCTTGACACTCCCCGAACTGGTCACTTCATCTTTTTTCTCCTCGAACGACAGCGTTTTAACTGGTTCGCTTACACTTAACTTTTTGTCTGTCGTCGCCGGAACAGGAGCATCTTCAGGGGTCACCTCTCCGGCCAAGTGGCTTTCGTTTTGGGGGTCATGAGTGAGTAGGGTTTGTGGTTGAAACGGGTAGTGATAGTCGAAATTTTTGAAGGATAGGTTGATGGATTTGACTCGGGCTAAGAGAGAGGAGGATCGGTTCAGTTGGGGCGAGTCATGCTGACCGAATTGGTGTTTATGGGATTTAGAGTATGAAGCAATGAATATAGAAATGATTATTAGGTTTATGAAACAGAAGAGAGCAGTGGGTGTGAAGAACCAGGTATCCATAGCTACCAAAACAAGGCTTTGTTGCTTGACTTGTATAGTATATTTCTTTGTTTTTCAACGAGAGAGAGATGATTTGTTGATTGTTTGGATCCTGAAGAGACGTTGTATAGTTGTATGTACGTGTAATGTATTTGGAGTAGTGTTATGTATAGATGGAATGGAATAAGGGCCGTTTTTATATCATGTGAGTGTTGTCGACGAAATTAATTATAAGCAGAGGAGGTCGATTTGATAGTTGACTAAACTATTTTCGGTCGTCATATAACATTTTTTTTAAATTTTCATTAATTTAATGAAATAAATCATTGCAATAATACTTTTGAATGGTGTCAACCCAAATACCACATTGAGGAGATAAGAGAAATTATTTTTGTATAAAAGTAGCCGGTTAGCTCTATTAATATTAGACCTTTTGTGGTGTGTCAAATAACAAATCCGTGCCGTTTCGGTTGAAAAGGGATAATATTATATTATTATGCAGTTAAGAGTTGTTTGCTGCCCAACAAATACGTATGTCAGTCTAAATTGTATTTTTTTAATTATTCTCATTAAATAATTAACTGAATAAAGTATTATAACTGCCATGAATTACCTAATGTTTATGGATGTGAAAAAGTCGTTATCGTTTTGAACGGAGTATGCAAGGACTCCCGACCAGTATCTACCGGAGAAAACCATCGCGAGTTGACAAGGGGCAAAGGATATGATGTATACACACATGATGATGATGTAAGATGGTTATACTACTTTCTCCCTTTTTTATGTTGCTTTGATTTTTGATAAATATTTTTAAGTAATTTAACTATATTATAAAAAAAATTATTTTTTAAATTTTTTTAACAAAATTATAATATATTTTAATTTAACAGGACTTGCAATTCAACGAGAACTTGTGCAGCAACTTGTTACCCGTTTATCTTATACAAATGTATTTTAAATTTCAATAATAAAATTCTTATCTTAAAAAATTAAAAAAAAAACAGATTTTTTTTTAAAAATAGAAAATTTTATTATACAATTAAAACATTTAAAAATACGAGTCATAAAAAAAGAGGAAGTATGAAACATTTACAAATGTTAAATTGCTAATAATAGCAATCGTGTTAAAGTACCAATAACTTCATGTACTGCACGTGCAGGTCAACCTCTGGTTAAGGACATTAATGCTAACAACCTATGTTTTGTCGACATTCATTCTATTATTTAAAAAATTAATATTATATATTTTCGGTAGTTAATCACACCAAGAATTGTTAAATTTGCATATTATTAGTAAAAAAATTATTCAAATTTTTTTAGTGAGTATAATAGAAAATTATTTAGTGATTGAAAATAATAATATTCAAGTAAACATAATTTTTAATAAATAAAATTAATATATAATTTCAAACTAATGAGAAATTTAAAAATATTAGTAAAATAAAAAAATTTAATTTAATTAATTTGACTAATTGTTTTCAATTTATTCTAAGATATGGACTCCAATAAAAAAAGTAAATATTTTTATCACTTATATAGTATACCTAATTATTTATATTCTTTACTAATGTTTTTTCCTGCTAATTTATTGTTTATCAATGTTAGTAGATACTAAAGAGCACATTTGAAAAATTATAAAGGACAACAAAACTAAGAAGTATAAATTCATTATTCACAGTAATCTTATTTTTCTTCCTGCTTTCTATTTTATTTTATTTATTTAGAGAAAATATTTTAAAGATATTCGTAACTTTTCAAAAACTTTCAATTCTAGCCAGTTGATTTATGGGTTAAGGAGCGAAAACATTCTTATATTTTGAATGGAGGAGCAAATAAGCCTTTATATTTTAAAATAGTACAAATAAGTCCTTCATTTTTAAAATTTAGGTTCAAAATAGCCCTTATGGTTAGATTTGATTAAATATATGTTTGAAATTTGAAAAAAAAGATATTTTATTTATAAATTTTATTTTATAATATTACAAGACCAAATATGTTATATTATGAAATGAGTTTGAGGGTAAAAATATTTCAATGACTAGGATCAAATATTGATTTGGAAATTGGCGAAAATGATATTTAACTATTTATTTGATTTTAAAATATAATTAAATTAATTCATTTTTATTATAGAAGTATTTCAAAATTCAAATATGTGTTAAATTATTTTTTATTAATTAATTTTAAATGAAATTAATCAGAGAAATCAATTGCGAATTGAAATCAAATTGCAATCGCATAAAATTAATTACAGTTAAATAATATGTTAGCATCAAAATATATTTGACCAAAGGTTTATTAAAGATAAAATTCGATTACATAAATCATATATTAATATTGAATTTCTGTGATTATTAAAACTAATAATTAAAACATATAAAAAATTAATTTGTAACACTATTGTATACACAAATATATATTTTTTTACTTATTATAATTTTTTTTAAACAATATCTTGATATTTTAAATATTGTTAGAAAATGCAAACACAAATGATGTTAGATAATATCAAACAAAGTTTATTGACAGAGTTTATGCCGACGCCATCAGAGAATGAAGAAGTTATCGGTCAGAGTTTACTCTAACAGAGAATGCTCAAATCAGAGAATAACAACCAACATAGTTTACTATCAGAGTTTGTGAAGAAGCAATCAAATCAGAGTATGATTAGGATAGTGAAAAAGGAATCCAAATACAAGTCTATTGCCTTATTGAAGCTATTTTTTTCATAATCTGTTTTGTAATTGAATTGTAACTGTGTCTATATAAACACAGACATAGGATAACATTATTGTAACTTTCAAGTCTTATCTTTCATAACCTTGTACCTCTTAAGAACATTGATTTTCTTGAGAGAGTTTTGTACATAGTTCATTATTAATACAAAACAGTATTTTATTCTTCATTCTTGTGTTCATAATCGATCAGTTAGTACTATTACATTTAACCCCCTTCTGTAATAGATATCTTTCCGGGCAAACAATTGATATCAGAGAAGGCAGTTAATTTCAACTCAAAGATCATATAAACATGTCTGGAAACAAGTATGAAAGCATCAGGATCCCAATATTGAAGAAGGCTGAATACCCTACATGAAGGGTGAAGATGATGATGTTCCTGGAAGTAACTGATCCTGATTATTTAGATAGAATCCATACAGGTCAGTATCTACCAACCAAACTAGTTCCATCTACAACTGTGGAAGGAAGACAAGTTCTTGAATATTACACCTTGAAGGACAAGAAAGAATGAACCAATGAAGAAAAATTAGAAGTCCTCAAAGATGGAAAGGTAAGGAATATTTTGTATAATATTCTTGACTCTGTAATGTCTAACAGGGTAATTGCATGAAAAACTGTCAAAGAAATTTGGGATGCACTAGAGGTTCAATGCCAAGGAATCAAGAAAATAAAGAAGAACAGATGATCTATGCTAATTCAAGAATATGAATATTTTGAGACAAAACAGAATGAATCCCTCACATATATTTATAACAGATTTCTAACTCTATTAAATAACCTGGCTTTGGTGGATAAGGTGTATGACAATGAAGATTCAAAGTTACCTTTAACCGGGTAATAATAAAGGTTCACATTGGGTATGTTATGAATCGTATGAGGAATATGAATGATAGATATAGGATTTAACCCTCCTATTTTAGGAGTGATATTATTGGCCTCTTGATTGAGTGAGACTATAAAATGCATGGTCATGCTCAAATGTTGATTTGATTAATAGTCTACTCATTGATCAAGGAAACACGAATTAAACGTTGAAGAGGATGACACAGTACATGCCTCGAGTTTGATCTATAATATAAGGTTAAAGAGGTTATATTACATTGTACATTATTCAC